>CM021733.1:30773354-30929666 GCA_011075105.1 Heteronetta atricapilla
ACGTCGCTCGCCCTCGTCCCGCCCTCCCCCCGCGCTCATTGGGCGCCCGCTCAGCTCGCGCTGGAAAGCCTCGGTGCCATTGGGCGAGCCGCTCGCCGCTCACCCGCCGGCCCCGCTGGGGAGCGTTCCCCGATTGGACATTTGGCCCCCGTCTCGCCAACTACTGGTCGCCGCCCTCGTCAATCAACGGCGCTGGCGCGCGCGGCGTCTGCCTTTCTCCGCACTTTCCTCACCCGGCCTCGCCGCCTGGGCAGGCCGGACGGAAGCGGCTGTCATGCGGCGCCCCCGCCCCGCCCCCCCCACCGCCGCAGCCTCCCCGCCCCGCCTTGCCTGCGGCCCATTGGCTCCCGGCGCTGCCACTCCCCCGCCGCCTCCCTCGCCCCGGCCGCCGCTGCGCGGGGTGGGCGGGAACCGGGCGCTGGGTGCCTCCTCCCGATTGGCTGCTTCCCCTGCCAATCCTGCCGGGCCGGCGGGCCCCCGGCGGAGCCACGGCGCGCGCGCCGCTCCGCGCCGCGATTGGCCGCGCCGCGTCTGCGGGGAGGGGAAAGGTGCGCGGACCCCCCCCTCCAGCACCGAGGGGAGGGGAGAAATGCCCGTATGTCCGCGCGATGACATCACCGGCAGCCAATCGGGGCGCAGGGCCGGGGGGGGGCGGGGGGGCGGAGGCTCGCGCCCGCCCGTTGGGCCCGTTGCGTCGCGTGCCCGGTGCTTCACAGTCACCCGGCCCCAGTACCTGACAGCCCTCAGTGCCTCACAGCTCCCGGTACCTCACAGCACCCCAGCACTTCACAGCCCTTATCACCTCACAGCACCCCAGTACCTCACAGCCCCTATTACTTCCCAGCCCCTTGTACCTCTCAGCTCTCGGTACCTCACAACACCCCAGTACCTCCCAGCCCTTGTTACCTCCCAGCCCCCTGTACTGCACAGCTCCCGGTACCTCACAGCCCCTCAGTACCTCAAAGCCTCTCAGTACTTCACAGCCCCACCCTTATTACCTCACAGCCCCCGCCATTACTTCACAGCACCCCGGTACCTCACAGCCCCCATTACCTCACAGCCCCCCCGCTGTTCCCAACGGGCAGAAGCCACCCCGGGACACCCAGCTCCCTCCCTGCCGCCCCGTGTTGGGTTTATGCCGGCCGCAGAACGGGCTCAGAGCGGCTGTGTGCCCCCCACCTGCCCCTCGGCTGCCCCAGCCCAGCACTGCCCGTACCGGTGACACACGGGCTGATGATCCTTTGTGCTCCCTCACCATGTGCTGGGGGTGAATGGGCACCGCTGTCGTACATGGGGCCATAGGTCGAAACTCAGCTTACCTAGCGTTTTTATTTATCTGTCTCAACTTTTCTGGAGCATTGGAAAAGCCCTGAAAAAGCCTGTAACTTGACAATAGGCCCCCTCTCTCTTCCACGTAGGCACACAATGGGATTGTTTCCCAGAGTAACATCCACAGTCCAGAAAATACGCAGCTTTTAGCTTTAAGGTCATTGACACGCACATGAGATAACCCTTGCCTGGCGCTCCAGAAGCAGTTTGAGCAAAGGTAACAGGAGCTGGAGCTGTGCTTTCTGCAGGTCCAGTGCCTATATGCTGTGAGGAGGAGGTTGGACGGGTCACCCCAGCGTTGTAGTGCTGCTTCCCACAGCTCTCTGCCCACCGACAGTGTTGATGGACACTGAAACCTCGATTGCCTCAGAACAGATGCTCACAAGCAAGCTCGGAAACAGAACACTGAGACCACGGCTCGCCCTCTGCCATTGAAGACTTGTTAATAGACAAGCTAATTTGAGTGCCCAGCCCCGGCTGCCAATCAACCTAGTTATCTTTGCTGTGTCCACATGATCTGGGACTCAATATACTTTTATACATCTCACTAGGAGGGATTTTTATTTTTTTTTTTTCAGTGTGCATGTGCCTTTCCTGAGGCTTACTTCTCGTGGTTGTTTAAATACAATTCATGTATTATTAAAGTGATGACACATCTGGGTAAAAAATGCTATATTTTCTGGTCGGTGAACATAAAATTCATTCAACATACATAATTCTTGGGCTGCATTTGGAATAGCAGTTTTTACTTTAAATGATTCACTGGGAATTTTTGGAAAGCCTGTCACTCTTGAAACACAGATTTCAGCAGGTACAGAACTGAGCTGTAATTTTATCAGGTCTCTGTTTACAGCCTCCACTTTGCTACTCGGCCACCTGCCAGCGAGATACCACAGGCAGCATTAGATAATCCTGCCCCGTATGACCAAGGTATACTCAGCTGATACTGACTCCTCCATCTCATTTACTGTAGCAGCCATTCTTCCCACAGTGGCTGCTAAAAACAAAATGTACACGAATATAGAAGAAATAGTCTTTCAGTTGTCATTGAAACCATCTGACCCTGTCTTCCTCCTTGCTCCCAGATTCATCACGTTCTTATCCCCTTCATTTCACTTTCTGTTCCAACTGCATATACAATTTTAAAACAAATTATAAAAATATAAAATACTTCCTCGAAACATCACCTCACTACCAGTACAACCTTTACTGAATTGACCTCCCAAAATAATAAATACTACCCTAATACTAGGCAATAAATTCTATAGCCTACTGTTTCTGAAACACAACCTGCTTAAGTGTTAGAGAGAAAGTAAAAATCTACACCACGCACGTGAGTCCTTAACCCAGCAGAAATGCACATTCCTAATCACTAGAAAATGTGCATATCTGGCTGGTTTACGTGAGCTAAAACGAAATGCTGCCATTGCTCAAGAGGTGTGTGTGGCAAGAGGCAAGGATCACAGTGGCAGGCAGCAGGGGTGGTGGGGTGAAGTAATAAGTAGGTGAAATAATGGCTGTATGTGGCAATGCGGAGTTAATGGCTAATCGAGGGATTTTGTGGCTTCTGATGGCTGGCCTCAGTTTAGCTTCATGAAAGATTGCTAAAGCAGAATATTTGTCTGTGAGAACATGTGCATTGGATCAACAGTAAAGTATGCATGCCTGGAAGTTTATGTACTTTCATATAGATGCAGTGTCTATCTGATTCTCAGAGCTCTAGAAATGTTAACTAATACATGGGAAATAGATTGTGCAGGATAAAGGTAATTCACAAGACAACTTCTATTTGATACTGTACTGAAGAGCAAGGAAAGTGAGTTCTTACCATACAGAGTTTTTAAAATTCCCAATTCTCCATATTCTACTTTTACTGGTGAACAGATTTGACCCTTTAGGAGTAGCTGTTGGTGAATCTCAAGAATTAAATTTTTCTCATGTTCAAATGAATGAGTTGTAAAACAGCTCTTGAAAAAACATCAGTAACTTTGGGAAGCTACTTGAGCTGAAAACTTTTTTACATTATCTCAACTTTCACCTCTGTTTATGAGCTTTAAAAAATCAGCTTTTCATTTGCAGCATGCATCAGTCCAGTGTGCTAACTGGCCTTCACACTGCTTTGACCTCAAGGGGCAACTGCTCTAGTTTCACAAGAAAGCGCTCCTGTGTACTACGAATATTCATGGTATATGAAGATTTTTTATCTGCGAAGCAAACAAGTGCTTTCATTTTCAGCTGAGTAACTTCCCATGGAAATTAATTCAGTAAACAACAGTCAGTAAGTTCTTCATCACTTCCCTGGGTACCCCTTCTAGATTACACCATCTGTGAGGAAAGGAAGGAAATCACCGCAGCTAGTAAGGCTGTCTTCATATGAAGAAATGCGTACAGAAAGCTTGGAAAGATCCATGTACCATTTAACCTTCGTTTTGTTAAAAAGGGGAATACAGAGGTGGAGAACAGGAAGTATGTGGGATGGGTAGCAAAGAAAAAGGCACAGAAACTGAAAAACAAACAAACAAACAAAAACATCCACCAGGTAATATTAATATTACAAGCTAATAGTTTGGGCAATAAATGCTACTCGTAGCTGGGGCCAGACATTCTTGGATGTGGTACTCAATGAATTCCTCTTTCAAACTGTCACCAGAAGTGAAGTGTTTTGATGATTCAGGAATACGCCATCAGAGGCCTGACTATAGATAATAACCCTGGAGTAGGTGTTCATAACTTGTGCGATGAAAGGTAGAGGTGAAAAAGAGGAATATTTTCAGTTTCAGAAAAGCAGACTTGATAAATTAATGGACCTAGCAGTAAAACCAGCTCATGTAAAATGGAATAAAAAATGTGGATGTGGAAGAAGCCTTAACTATCTTAAAATCAAAGTTGCTCATTCCATTGTGATTCAGTATCATGCACAAGGTAACAAGGGCTATGGGAAGGGGCTTCAAGGCATAACTAGGAGAGAAGCAGCTGCAAGGGAGAGGTATGAAATATAAGTAGAGAGCACAAAAACAAAACCAAAAAAGAAAAAAAGTCAGGTTCAGGAAAGATCTTCAACATCAATAGATGAATATGAAAATGAAGGGAGAATTTATCTGGAAAATCAGGTTAACTTAAACCTTGTGCCTGATATCTGGAAAAACAGCCAAATGTTATCCAGCTTTTTTGTAAGAAAAAAATAATGCTACTTCCCAGTGGGAAAAGAGTGGGAATTAGAGACACTCTACATCTAATTCTAACACTAAACACATTTTATCTCAATTTTCAGTAGAGATGGTGATGCTGAACAAGAGGCTAGAGG
This sequence comes from Heteronetta atricapilla, assembly GCA_011075105.1. Taxonomy (NCBI): domain Eukaryota; kingdom Metazoa; phylum Chordata; class Aves; order Anseriformes; family Anatidae; genus Heteronetta; species Heteronetta atricapilla. Next base: position 30,777,988 of record CM021733.1, read on the forward strand.
ACAGGATGGCTGATAGCTAGAAGGGAAAGGAAATGCTAATATCACACACAAGATGAAAGTAAAGCACAGACTACAGCCTCTAGACAGAAAGAATGGATAGATAATGCCCATTCTAGAAGTCAGGAAACACTGTCAAAGGAAATCACTTGTCTCATAGTAAGCTTTTTTAAATAGGTATAGCAGGAGAGGAGGAAGGGTAATGCTTGTTTAAAACAGGTGGACCTGACCAGATTAACCTAATATCTTTCTTTGATATTGTCCTTCACCTTCTGGATAAAGGAGGAGATGGTGGGGCAGAGTAGTATCAGAGACTAGTGTAGGTGATGGACTATCCATAGAGGATAAAGCAAAATAAACTAATCAGAGGTGAAGTATCTGAGTAAAGAAGGGATTGGTTTGCTTAGTAAAAGATCAGTTTGAGGCTTAAATCTAGATATTTTCATTAATGACACAAGAAGGTGGTAGTAAATAAAGTTGACCCAATGCTAGGAGGTACCAACAGTAAGGAGAACCTGTAAACCATACACAGTTAAACTGATGGAGAAATTGAAATGCAGCTAACTTCAGGGGTACAGAAGCAAGATCTCGGGGACCAATATCAGAAATTTCCTTTAGCAACTGGGTGCTCATCACTTCAAGACAATGAAGAAGGATGGAATATTCTTGTTTATTAGAGCATGTTAGGTGATGCTATTCAGCTTCAGCATTAGAATGCCAAATGCAATCTTAAACATGGCAGGGCGACAGGTTAGGTGCCTTCACACAGGCATGTAATTGGCAGTGTGGAAGTGCTTATTTGGAGCTCCACGCAGGCAGCCATGAGCTGGCTCCGAGATGTAACACACTGAAGGGGCTGATGTGCCATGATTACTTCTGTTGCCTTCATTTCAGCTTTGTTCATGTTGTTAAATTGGGTAGGGACAGACAGCCACAAGCTGTCAAGCCAGTTTGTAATTAAGCCATGACTTAGCATGGCTTAATAAGTTACTGCTCCACAGATGAGCTGTAATAACTGCCTGCGTGCACGCTCTCAGCTTGTCCAGCTGCTGAAATAAAATTGTATTAGTTTAAGCTGCTATCCTCTGCTAGTGTCCCAGCTGATAAGCAGTAGTTTGGGTTGGTAACCCAATCACTTGCGTGTGCTTTTCCTCTGTGCTACAGGGAAGCTCACAGGTAGCATGTGAGGTAGATGATTGAGACTAGTATTGTATGCTTTTTGCTTTGAGATGTCTCCTTTTTCTGCCTAAAATCTCACTAAACTCTGCTATGATGTTAGAACACCATTTTTTGCTTACCCTGCTCTCACCCATCACCCCCAATGTGCCTTCATCATCATTACTGCCCTGTCTGGCTCTGGCTCTTCACTGACTATCTGGACTTTGGATTACTTTTTCTACCCTTTGACTGAAGCATTTGAAGAGAGCTTAAAATGCTTTAAGAGAGTTCAAAAGCTTAAGCATAATCAACTGTAAAGTACTTATGTTCTTATCTTTTAAGCTTATGTTATTGAAGAAGTCAATCAAGTTTGGCAAGCAAGCTTGTTTTCAGGCTCCATAAAATACACCACTTCTGGTAACAGTATCCTCTCAATTTTCAAACGCTGTATGGACACAGCGTTTTACGGCGCACACCATTCTAATGAAAATTCAAAATGTGAGATTCAAAAAGAAATTACACCATCTGAAGGGATTATCTTTGAAATACACAGCTTTTAACTTAGATGTATTTTTCGTCTGTGCAATTCCATTGCTACCTTTTCCTGCCCAGTCACATCTCTGTCCTAAAAATGTCTCTAACAGAAAACAAATGACAACGGGTTAACTGCTTCCTACTTCATCTCTGTAGTGTTTTCCTACTTTATACAGAATCACCATTACTCTGAATTTACCGTTTCACCTTTCTTTACTGTGACTATGAGATGTAATTGCCTGGGAGGGCGGCAGAGGTTGCTCCATAAAACGGGTGACATTTTAGGAATACTTTCTTACAGTCATGCCGCCGTGGTTCCTCTTTCTCCCCCGTTTGGAGGGAGAAAAGCAGCGCGGAGCCCCAGCGAGAGGTGGGGGCTGTCAGACACCCCTCTCGCCTGCCACTGGGAAGGAGAAGCTGCCTAAGCTGGGCAATGCAGCCGGCAGGAGCAAGCTGATTTATGAGCATGGTTTGTATTATTTCGGGACATTTCTGGTGAGGGCATCCAGCCCGGCTGTTAAACAAGGATGGACGAGAATCATCATCATTCTGGGTGGAAAAACCACCAGCAACCAGACTGTGTGGTACAGAGGGCTGCCCCATCCAACACTTGAAACATACTGATGAGCAAAGCAGGTCTTGAGAGGGTTTTTTCTTTTTTTTTGAAAAATCTTTCTGATAGAAACTTCATGTGTGTCCAGTAGGTCACTGAACCTTTTCCTAACAAACTGAATTGCAGCAGGGACTAAGTAATTCATAGATGTGTGCAACCGATGAATACACGCTCTGAGTAGTTAATTTCAGAAGTAGAAAAGAAAGGCGGCAAGAAATGAAACAAACCAATACAAGTAAGCCCACAGCAAAGGAAAGGCCTGTGTTTCTCTAACATCTCACACCTGAGCAGTGCTCACTGGTATCCAGCCCCAGAAGCGGCCCAGCAGGCCGGGGCCGCAGACGTGACTGGCTGTGGGCTTGCTAATGGAGGCTTTGGGTGGCGACTCCGTCAGAGTCACCAGCAGCAGGCCCACCTGGTGAGAACAGGCTGCACTCCGGACTGCTGGGAGCAGGACTGCCAACTCCCCGCAGCTGTTACAAAAATAGCTAACTCTTCCTTTCCTGCATTTTCATGCGAGGGTTTGCTAGGTGCTGTCACTGACCAGCGGCGTGGCCCAGCTCAGGTGCTTTGGGGCCACTTCAATCCTGAGCTCGGGGCAGGAAGCTTTGCCTTCTGCACGGTGAATCCAAGTAGGGCCCCTGCATCGTCTTGCAGTACCCACAGGTCAAAAATTAGTTTTAAATATTAAGACATATAATCACATAATGAACCTGCACAGAGAATACCAAAGCAGAATGTAGGCCAGATTCCATGTTGTTATTTATTCAGTAAGCTCTTCCAATTAACAGTGGAGTTTTTTGTTGTTTGTCAGATATACCAGCAGAAAGAACAACTGCTTTAAACATAAATATGCTGTATTTAGTCCTGAAAGTATTGCTAACTCTACCTTTGTCTAGTTATTAAATCTGTCCTAAAAATGTGTGTATTTCTTTTTAGCATAACCACTTGAAGATTATTTATGATAAGGATATTAATTTATATAAGATATTCCTCGGGCTTCTAGAAATTACATTAGCATCTGGACAAAAATAAATAAATAAATAAACACTCAGACACATTCTCACCATGGTGACCTACGAGAGAACTGTCACAACAGAGGCTGCTGTTGCCGCTACAATTTCCAGAACTCCTGCTGTTTGTGTTGTTGCTGAAGAGAAAATCCACTGCCCTTTGGTGCACTTAAAGCTCAGTAAGATCAGATTGCAGCTTAAAGATAATGTTCACTCTTTACTGTATGTCACTATCAAAGAGAAAAATAAGATGGTCAAAATATGCCAACCATAGTAATAGCATCAATGTTAAGTATGCTGTGTACTTCCTTCGAGGTACTGAGTGCTCCGACTCCCTCCTGCTTCGGCAAAGGGAAACTAGCATCATGATGAGAGCCTTTTGTTTCAGCTCTGCTCAAGCCAGAGCACCACTAATATCGGTAAAAATACACTCCATGCAAGAAGTAGAGGATGGATTCCCCTCTAAGGAAAAAAATAAAATCTAGCAGTGTTTTTGAAACACAGAAATTAATTAGTGCTTCCAGTTATCAAAGAGAAAATACAAAATAAGAATAATCATGTCTCTGCACAATTGATGTTAAGAACTCTGCTCCCACGCTCCACCAAAGGACTGCCAATTAAGACAAGCATATTGCAAAGGTGCCTTTCTGCCAATAGAACAACCAAGCCAATGAAATGTTTAAAGTGTACCTTTTAAACAGGCTACCTGTTTCCCCAGCTAAATAAGTGTATTTTAAATGGCTAGAAAAAATGCCTAATTTCAAAGGTAATCCAAAGCTAGTTAGAAAAGGACATTGCATTTAAAACGTGTACACTCAACTCCAGAGAAATGAGCACAGTTTCATGGATTTTACACTCTGTAGTACAAATATGAAACAGAAATATCTTGCTGGTGATGGGACTTGACATGTTAAAAGCAGCGTTTCTGGAAGTGGAAGAGCCCCCAAAAGATCTCTTGTTGGCCTTGTCAGTACCAAGAAACTCTGGAATAAATAACACAGAGAAACTGCTGGAATAGCTATAATTAACTGTGGCTAAGGGAATTAGAGTTGGAAGTTACTATGATAGCATAAGACCTCTGAAATGATAAAGTGAAAAAATGAGAGAAATGAAAATGATTTGAGAAAATGTTGCAAACCCTAAACTGATCATCAGTATTAGTGATGTCTCAAGTGTGAACCCTAAGAAGAATCATCCATTTTTCATGAGCTGTGAGGTTAGAATCTGATCTACAGCTGATATTTTTGTTATATGAAATGTAGAAGGTCTTAAAAAGACAAAAAAAGAAATTTCATAATAGAAGTTACGGTGTCTGGGAAACGGAGACCCAAATCAAATTGTAATTCAACAGACTTTCAAAGCAGGAAGGTAAATCTAAATTTGGAAATCAGTGTGTCAAAGAATCATTGCGTATCAGAGATGATTCACTTTTAGTCAAGCTCAAACAGATTTCATTTGCATTCATATAAATAGCTCAGGTTGATCAAAACTCCCATACAATGTATTAGATTTTTCTCTAAGCTGAAAGAAGCAAGGGAAGCGAAATGAAGAAATGTTCTGAAATTGTTCCTCCCTAGCAGCGAGGGAAGTCCCTGGTACTTTGTGTGGAGACAGGCAAAAACCCAAAAGAGAAATGCAGTTGTATCATCTCCTTGGCTCCCAGAGACAAGCTATGCCTCAAAGAAATCCTATGAGACTACCAGAACAAACTACATTTTGAAATTGGACTTTCTTGTTTCTACACTTTTTTTTTTGTGCATTTGTTAAGTTTATTTCCATTTTGTGATCATAAACTTAACCCTTGTTTTGCTAGTAGAATCTCTTTTTTTCTTAAGTTTGCCTGGAAAAAATGATTGCAAGTAACAATGGCAAATACCAGGCATGACTTCTGAGGAAGCATTAGTTCCAAATAAATGGGATAGCACACATACCTTTAGGATACCCACAACCAGGGAGAAATTTCAGAAACTAAAGCTTTTCTTAATAAGTAGCAAGAGTCAGTGTTGCAGCATGGGAAGAAGTCTGTTCAGGTGGGTATTTGTTGAACACATCAGATTGCATAACTGCAGGTATCCAGCTCAGGTTAAATCTTTTGGAGGTTACACAGTGCTCTGGCACTCCCAAGGATGCAGTATCACAGGGATGGAGGCACGAGGCAGAAGAATGTGTACAACTCCAAGATAGTCAAGCAAGGGCACCACAGGGAGCTACAGTGGTCGACTGCCAGGATGAGCCAGGTGAGTATCTTGCATTAAAAAACAAAACAAACAAACAAAAAAAAAAAAAAAAACAGATTCAAGACATGTAAATATTACCTTCCATTGCAAAATGTTGTAAGAACAACAAAACTGTGAGAGCTGGAAAAGAAAGAATGGCAACAGGCACTTGAGAGCACTACCGTGCAAAGCTCTTCAACAGTAACATGCTCTGCTTTTTAATAATGTATTTGAAAAAAAAAAAAAGTAATAAGAGAGACTCCACAACTGAAGTGTAGCAAGTGCAAAGATGAGTACTTACTGAACACTTCCAAACACACTGCTGGCACCATCTAACACAATACGATTCTTAAAATTGGATGCCAAGCAGTATATAAGCTATAGAAATACAGTAAACCTCCATTTCAGTTTATTCACATAGAGAGAGACCTTTGGATAGAGGCTTTGCAGTTGTCTATATTTATCCAGGAAAGGCTAGTCTTAGCTGAAACACCATAAACCACTTAATTGCAATACTAGATGGGGCTTGGGAATTTTCCCTCCTTGAAAAACCATGGTTTTTTTTCTTTTTCAATTACTACCACATCAGTATTACATTATCACTGTGTTTTTGCAAATCAAGGGTAAAAGATCGGAAGATGAGGTATTTACAGAGACATTGAAAAGAGCAGGGACATTCAGTCTGCAGCGCCTATGACTTCCAGGTTTATTTATACGGTCTGTAGCCCACAGGAATAGGCTGTAGGCAAAATGACTTGCTCTGGTAGTGGCAGTGGCCTACTTCTTGCCACCATTCTGTCTAGAGGCCTTTTCCCAATCCGGCAATAAAACAGGGGAAAGACGAGGGCCCCTGGAGAAAGAGGGCTGTTAGAAATGAGCTACTGTCACAACCATTAAGCCAGTAATCACTCTTTTTTCCTCATAGGTCTGTGGCACCGCTTGGAAGGAAGGGAATTAACAGCATCCAAATTACTCAGCAATAGTAATCTACTCTCAGTTCCTACATTTCAGCAGCACTCATCTTTTCAGGGTTGGAAACTTGCTGCAAGCAACTTGTTGTATTTATTCAATAATTAAGGCACTTCTAGAAAAGTCTCATGTCCTGCAGCAAAGGATGGACCACAGTATAAGGACTACTCTTGATCTGAGAGGGGTTTGGAGGCTCAGAATTGGGCATCCCTACTAGGGAGCTTCTGACAGAAGTTCAGCAGGGTTGAGACCTTTGTGCATGCCTGTCTGGTAGAAATCATGGTTTCAAATAAGACATTGACTGTGACTGGCAGTGCAAGAGCAGCAGGAGGAATATTAACAGGCAAAACATGCAGGGACTGATGGAGAAGCACATATTGCAACTTCTGTTCAAACCTTGTCATACAACTGTGTGGTTCTCCTTGTGCTGTGCCTTACAGAATCTTAATGGCTGCTTGGGGTTGAAGCAATGAAAAGAAGAAGTTACACTCTATTTTTGAGCATATTTAACTCAAACCACAAAACCAACAACTTCTGAATTCTAGTGACAGAATTACAAGAAAGTCCTGTGCAAACAATGATATAGGCAGGAAGGTGTGACTAAAGACTTCAAGTCTGGGATTTTTGTTTTCCAAAAGAAAAACAAAGGACTCTATACCCAAAGTACAAGAAAATCAGTGGAGCAGAAACCACAAGGGACAAAGTGTCCAGTCATCCAGCACTTTCAGATTCAGAGGACAAGGCAATTTAGCGAATCCCAGAGATCAGAAGACAGAATCATAGCCGAACTCATGCAGATTAGGAATCATGCCTGACTGACTGCAGGAGCAAGAAAAATAAAACGCACAGCCCCATCACATTGTCAAAGCTGGCATACTTTTGAGAAATGACAAATTCCCAGAGAAAGAGCATGAGGCTTGGGGGCATGAACTGCTCATATCAGAATACTGCAAAGGTGGAGTAAAGTCTGGAGACCTTGATCAATTTACTGAAGCATCGGATCGTGTTCTTTTGGGGGAACATTCACTCATCTCATTTTCTGTTGCTTGAACATTCATTAGTCATTTGTCAGAAGAGTTTAAAAAGCGATTTGTGCAGGAGTAGTCCAAGCAATTTTTTTTTTCCCTCTTAGTCTTTGTGTGGAGGGGAAAGAATCCCAGGGTGAGGATAAGGCTATTATAAATCCCGATTTAAACAATATATGACTCTGTATGAAAGAGTCCAAGAAAGTAGAGAAGTATTTATTTGGTTCCAAGAGCTAATCTCACTGGCATTTGTCTTTTCAATCCCTGCAGCTTCTACTGTAACAACAATAAATACTTCTCAGGCTGCTACATCACATCAGATTTTAACAAGAACTCAGAGAGAGACAAACAATTGCACTAATCATGTTGCCAGTAAAGTCTGCCATACAATTTCTACTTATTTCAGAAAAAGTAAAATCACTCTGAAGATATTTGCAGTAGTATTTAAACAATTGCTTTTCCAACTGTTTTTTTTACCATTTAATTCTGTTGACATTGGTGGAGTAATATATGATTTTTCAACCTTAAAGATGAAAACAATCAGGTCAGTTAGTCTTTTTATTAATTATTCATTGCCTAAGAGCCTGGAGATTTGTCACAATTGAGGCACTACTGCTAAAACCAGAACAAAAAGGTAGTGGTTACATATTAGGCCATTAGGTCCATAGCATCAGTAAATTATCACCATTTCTATATACCTGTACCATATTCAGACAGACCTCTGTATTTGGAAAGTACAGTTGCACTTATCCACGTTATTTTAAAAATTGATTTCAATGTATTCTGCAAAACATAAACTGAACACACATTTAATAAGACATAAATACAAATTAAGGCAACCGTTGAAGAAGTGTATCTGTCTCTGTAGTTAAAGCCTACTAAATTAAATTTTAAAGAATTCACTCAGACTGGAAATCATATCACTGTGTGTGGGCACAGAAGAAAGCTCAGTAAATTCTGGCTTGGTGGGTGAGTCAGCATGAGTCATCAGCAGACATACCATCCTACGGTTATATGAATCTGCAAGGTACATTTAGAAACATTTCACAGTAACAAAATAATGCCATCCTCCTGCTTTTTGTCTAGATGACATTAATGACAGTCCCAACTTTCCTAAAATATTGTAGGTGTCCTCAGCTCAACATGTGAAGTTAAAAAGAATCCCTCTTTATTTTGGTATTTTCATTAAGCAAAGCTAACACAAATATGAAAAGCCTCTAGGAAAGCCTCAGGTTGCAAGTCCATAGTAAATACAACATTTACATACTTGCATTACACTGACTGACAACTGAGCAACACCTGCATTTCAGGTGGATTTCTGATTACTTGATTGAAACATGCAGAGTTTGTTTTTCTCTCTTCCAATTTTAATTGTTTCCATCACTCAAAATTTCAAGTGGATAATAAGATGCTATGACAAATGAAGTTATTTAGCTGATATCACCAACAATGTAATAAGCAAAATAGTGTAAATATTGTTCTTGAAAGACTTTTTAATTGGGACATCTTATAGAAAAACTTCTGAATATAATATAGATGAGCACTTTTAAGGCTGAAACTATTCCTGTTTTCTCCTCTTCCACTTTTCTTAATTTTCATGGAAAACTTAAATGGTTTACTCTTTATATTTCATTTTTCTCTAAAACAGGTTTCATTCTGTTCCAGTATGCCATTCTGTATATTTCCCAGTGCTCCATAATTGTTTGGTTCCACAGGAAATACATTTTTTCCCACTACCTATCATAATCATTTTAAGACCTCTAATACTTACTTTTTCTTTAGTTTTGCTTAAGATGAGGGAAATTTGATGAGTAAAATGGCTGCACTTAGAGTCTAGCGAACAGAACAGGGCATTCACATAGAGCTATTTGGCCGGCTGACCACCTAGCACCCCGGTCTGGAAACAAAATCCACTGCCAGCGTTAGTCATCCATTTGGATCCAACTTATCACAGTGATGCCATACAGATGCAGCCAGATTCACATCAGCTAATCTAGTTACAAAACAAAGGCCCCGGTCCTATCAGACACGTTAAAATCTGTGTAAACAGAAATGGCTTAGCCTCTTGTTTTTAAACTGCAGACTCTTTTTTCCTGCTCTTCCAATAGCTTAGCAAATGTATTCTGAATTCGTCCTCTCATTCATCGCAAAGGGAGGATGTTTCCTGGATTTACTCCTAACTATTGTGTTTTGGTTTACTAATCAATTCTTTTCCTAGCTAACGTGTCTGTGTATCATCTACTTAGTATTTCAGACAATTAATGTTGTCATTCATTCAGTGTCGCTTTGTGTAGAAGTCTTAGTAAAAACTTGTGCTTTTTATTATTCTGTGAAGTAGATGTTGTGTTAGTTCATACACTAAGTAAAGGAGGGTACATTTGTGCTTCTTGTGCTGCTACCTCTGGGTATTTTTTGTAAGGCATTTACCTTATTTAGAACTTGTCTACTAAATTATGGTCCTTGAGATGTCAGATGAGGAAATGCCAATTTTGTGAATCCTGTTGAATTCATGAGTGAATTAGTGTCATTAGGAGAGGTGGCCCCAGGCACACCTTGTGCAAGAGCACAGGCCCCTGAAGACCTCACAAGAAGCTCTGAGGACAAAGGATTGTGTGAGTGTCAGAGGCACCTTCACATTGGACTTGGGCTTCAGCATTTAACCCAAGTGAAATATTTTACCCAAACTCAAATCTTGTAGGACATTTGCTGCTGTAAACTGTAGAGACTAGAAAATGTTTTCTGCAGATAAATTGATTATTGTAAATATATATGTATACAATATATATTCACATACATGCATATAGTTATCTTTTTGGAATATATTATCATTAGACAGTCTTTCCACAAAGTGTCAATATTCAATATACTTTGTACAATTAAATATGTATTTTATTTATTTATTTATTTTTAAAAAAAGTAAAGCAATGCCTATTTTCATAAACCCATTTTCAAATGTTACTGGAAGCAGCTCTCAGTCTTCTGATGCATTACTCTTTCTTCAGCACTCCCTACAACCAAAGTGAGTTGATGAACAGTAGTTTAAGCTATAAAAACGAGGCAAATTCCCCATCTCCTCATGCTTTCCATCAGCTACTGAAGCTCCCATTTCCTTAAGCTTTGAAGAGCAACTTTCCAAACTTGCTGAAAGTAGGGAAAATCCACCCTGGTAACCACACAACAGGTATAAAACAAAGGATTTGTCAAAGATGATTTACTATCTGACTGCAGCAAATGACATAACAAACAATAGTTCTAGAGTTACCTTTGAGGGAAGACTCCTCTTCTGTCAGAGCCTGAAGGAGCTACATGGAATTTCCTTTTCTTTCACCACAGATTCTCCCAGAAGAAACCTCAAAATTGATGCTCATGGATTCACTCCTGAAAACTTCAAGTCAGACCCGTGGAGCTGGAGATCTTGTGAGTAATCCAATGAGTAGGCTTACAAGTAGGAAAACCACAGGTGTTTTCCTTCCCTCCCTTAAATGCTTTCAAGTGCATTTAAGAGTGAATTCCTCTGCCACATGAAAAAGCCACAATCCCTGCTCAGCATCTCACCTGTTCTGGAAATGAAAGCTGGAGGCTTCCTGAGTGCTGTAGCAGTCTCATGAATGAGAGCTAAAGCCAGCCTCTGCTCACTCTTATTCAGGCCATCTGAGTAGGAGAGCTAGACTTATGACCAAGTCTTTGGTATCTCTTTACGTTGCTCCTTGGTTGACCTACACAGACACTGAATAGGCACCTGAAAAACTAATAATAATAATAATAATAAAGGTATGTCAGTGCCCTAAGAATTCAGGTGGGACTCTGGATGAGGCAACTCCAGCCTCCGTGACTGGGTAATGGGATGACATTACAAGATTTCAGGAAGGCTTAAGGCCTTCCAAGGGCTTAGGGCCTTATTCTTAAAACCAGGCATAGCCCCTGTAGTATTTTACATAGTGTTGATTTTCTCATTCAAGTAGTTCGTGAATGTACTTATGATATCACTCTGTATAAATAACTGTGGATGAATTTAGCTCGTGTTCTGTGTCCCTGTTACAAAGCGACTAGAAAAGGCTTTTTCTATTCTAGTAACAGGAGGGTTTCCTAAGATGAAAATGCTGAGTAATCTTGGTCATTTTCCAGTATGCTGCTTCATTTAATGTAATTTAGAGCATCATTTTCATGCCTGCAGCATTTAGGTAATCACTAGCTAAGAGTTGCTGATAGTATCAAACATTCAGCTCTGCCATGCAGACCTGCTGTTACATTTTCTAGCTTTGATAAATTGCATGTCAAGATTGGGTACAAGTGTTTGCTTCATATCAAAAGAAGAGAGAGTATGAAAGGAAAGAAGCAAGATCTGGAGTAACAGATTGGGATAAAGTTTTTCAATAGTTTTTATCTAAAACAGCTGTTTTAACACATGATGTTAGGTTATTATTCAGCATATTTTTTTTACTTGTATCATTAAAAAAACATCAAATTTCTAAAAGCAAAAAAGAACAATGACAGAATTCTACTAAGCTTGTTCGTTGACAGTGGCCCTTGTACTTGAGCAATGTTTAATATCACTTTGAGCTTTCTTGCACAAGCACAGTGACCATACAAAATGCAGGGCAGTAGGGGATCTGACAGTATTTTATAGGTCTATATGTTTATTCAACTGTTTGTATATATATATATTTGTGTAATTCTGATTAAAAAACAAATATAAACTTGACTGAAAGTAGTGGATGCTATCTGAGTTAATTCACGTGCATAATTTTCCCCCTTAGACCTCTGACAGCAGTCACTGCTTGGCTCAGGCTGCTGCAGCTACAGAGAGAGCAGAGGGGTGGAGCAGGCAGGGCACTGGAGACAGAGAGGAGACAGAAAGGCTAGAGATGTGTGGGTGCTGACGAGGTCTTCAGAGCATAGCTGTATGTGAAAAACAACTAAATAAATGCCAGTTGTTTTATTTTCTCTGTTTGCACGCCAATATGTTCGTGTAGACTGACTGTGGGCAGTGCTAGTGTCTGGAGGAAAAAAAAAAAAAAAAAAAAAGCAAAAACCATGCAAGTGGCTGAGCTAGCTTTTACTGGGTGGGCAAGTGGGAGGCAGTGAGGAGGTAGCAGTAGAACTTGCAGATGATACATACTTAGGAAAAAAAAATCGCATCAAACATGAGCACATAAAAGCTGCTGGGTGTCACAGCACATAGTGCTGAGCCAACATTGTTCTGCTCTCTGAACTGATTGATGAGCAGATTTGACATCTAGCAACTCTAGCCGTGGCACATGATGAGCAATTTTGGAGAGGAAAAAAAAAATCCATCAGGGAAGAGGTACTGGGTACTCAGCATAGCCAGGATAAGGCCAGCTCCCTCTAGACCAGATTCCTCAAAAAGTAGGGGTAGCCCATACAAGTTGTCTGCAAAAAATATTCCTCAGGTAGTGCAGCTGGGCATGTGAATTTCATCTTATACGTTTGTTTCTTCCCTTCCTTTTCTGGAAATTGAAAACACTTCTCTGGCAAGTTTGTATATCTGTCAACTGGCTGAGGGTAGTGCTATCAACTATTTTGCTGTGAGAAGTCCTCCCAGAAGACAAAAACCCGTGGGCTTTATTTTTCTTCACATCACTGATTCATCACTTGCTCTCCTCCCCCAAGATTTACAGTACATCAGGACCTGACCGGAGGAGTTGTCTGTCATACTTCCAGTTAATCAATGACCTACTTTATTATTACATTTAAAGCATGGGCTGAAAGAGCAGCTTTCTGCATTGAGTGAAGATCTGATCAATAACTGGCATGAAGGACACTGCAGGGAACTGTGCTATGGAACAGAGAACGGTTTTTACTAAGTGTCATTTCATGACACCTCCCCTTGGTAGTCCAGTCTATTTTAGGTACAGTAGGATGTCATAATTCCAGTTACTTGTTCAAATCAGGATGCACAGATTGTGGAAATCTACTGAGCACTGAACTGGAAGCCTTTCATGCAGACATTAGCACAATGCAGAAGAAAACAAAACAGAACCTGCTTTGTTATTCACCTTTGATTAATTTCATGTATCTTCTCAGGTATAATTGCAAGTACAATATAATGCAACTGGTCTTAGCAAGCTAAATGGAAGAGTCCTGAAAAAGTTTTTCTACGGGACTAATAGACTAACATAACTCTGCTCTGAAACTAATTTAATAAGACTGCTACTAATTTTTGGCAGACCCGTTCCTTTGTGTATACTGTATCAAACACTTTGTTTAATTGCAAAATTAACATTTATTTTATGCAGCTCTGCAGAACCACAATGAGGAGAGAAATGAATTGGATTCTCCTGTCTCATGTATCACCAAGAGGATTACTACAGTGTTTCTATGATTTGTACCACACATAACTAATATATGTGTATACATGCCCAGTTATTCTTCTGCAACCTCATTTACCCAGTAGCTTCAGTGGATTGACATTAGCCTAACCAGAGATGGAAACCATCCATAAAAAGTTGTAGCTGAAGAATGATTTGACATCTTCTATTGTCACTAACAACACAAGAGTTGGAGAGATCCGGGCTAAATTTGCACAGTTGGTAACTGAGTAATATCTTCAGTCTGGATTCATCTCACCTAGCTGTAGGCAAATATTTCAGTCAATGGAAGGCTAAGTAGTAACCCTCATGTCTGCATTGATTTAGCTGTAAGTGACAGACTGCGTTGATCCACCTAAGATCTGAAGCAATTTCAAAGGTGCCTGTCTTGCTCACAGGAAGCCTTGTGAGACCCGGTTCCTAACTGGACACCTCGGGAAGCATTAGCTGTTACCTGCCAAGGCATTAATGCACTGAAGGAATGGTTCTGACCTGGGGGAGAGGACTCTAGGCCTTTTCTCTGTTGTAAGAAAAAGAATTACCTAAAATTTTATGCCAGTACTTACTTCCACAGCACTTCTAAGAGGGGGAAAAAACCACCACCTACAAACCAAACAAACCAACCAACCAAACAAGCAAACAACAACAAAACCCTAACTATTACACCTGAAATGTGTGGATTTTCCAGCAAAGAAAGGGGTTGCTGCTAGAACCAGCTTTCTAATGATAGTGAGCGCCATTCAGGGGAATGGAATCTTGTGGAGCCAGAAGAGGTGCATGCTAATGAAACTGGGGTGAAACCCTTGTTGGTCTTATCAGTTTGGTTCCTACCCATCTTTGCCTAAAGGGGGGAGTTCCCTCCTGCTTGGGTTTATTTTACTGACAGAAGAGCTGCTGTCACGGCATCAAAACATTTGGAGAAGCTTTGTATATGAAGAGAAATGCCAATACCTGAAGCCAAACACCTGAATAAGCATCACAGTTTCTGGTTCTCGCTAGCCACATGGCTTTGGCCTTTTGTCAAACAGTGTTTCAGAAAAATGTACCGGTATATAAGCAAATGATCATAAAATGCCTCACGTTAAACTAAGTAATAACAGGAAAACACAGGAGTACGATGTTGGAGTGGTTCAAGTGTGTTGCCGAATGTAGCAAGGATGACTTTGAGGTCGTCCCAAAGAGTGTGTCCTCCCAAAACTGTAAACACACACTTGGGCTGAAGAGTCAAAAGCTGACAAATGAGATGAGAGCGACACGGCTCTCTGCCGTGCCGGAAGTTGGTGTATCTTAACTGCCGCAGCTCAAAGGGCTCCAAAGAGCAGAGATGCCATGACTGATGATTAGCATGAAATTTATATAACAAGATTATGCAGCAAGACAGTCCATTTACTTAGTTGCAAACTGAATAATTAGATATGGAAATTAGCAGCCATGGGTCACAAAATGCCACCATTTTCAGAATAACCTCATTGTAAGAGCTGATCTAAACTGAGAAAAATCAAGGAACTGAAGGGTATGTAACACATTTAACAATGGAATAAAATGATACTGAAAGGATGGCACTGTAGTGAAATGAAGATCTGCTTCCAAAGCCCACCTGCGTTTGTGCAGAGCTCAGTATATTAAATCTCTCTGAAGGGTGGCTGGTTTTTTTGGTTGTTTTTGTTGGTTGGTTGGTTGGTTGGTCTTTTTTATTTTTATTTTTTATTTTTTTGGACAGTTTATTTTTTTTCTCAGATCAGCATCCCTATTGCAAACCCTTCTCCTGTCACTGGTGCTCAGAGCAGAACTGCTGATGTTCTGCTTCACTCAGTGTGGACAGACTTGTCAGGAATTTATGGTTCCCCCCAGAGGAAGCAAACAAGCTTTTTAGTGGGCTGATCAGTTAAATGCAAGCTAGCAGGCCTTTTTGCCCTCCTTGTTCTTTCCACAGCTGTCCTATTCTGTGAATGAGATGATGTTCTGCTGCTGAAGTCATGTAAGTAATAAAATGGTGCTGTGGTGTGTCCGCTATCAATTCCCTGTTGCAGTGTGACACAAACCCTGTAGGCTCCAAGCACCTCTGAAGCCTTTCAGTCAGATGGTGAGAGAGGATGGCTTACAACGTGTCCCCAGATCACAGCCTCCTCCCTTTTGTGCTTCTCGCTCTTTAAGTTGCTCCCACCTCTCTCAGCAAAACAGGGCACGTGCCTGAAAGTCTGGTATTACCGACTGAACCCTCAAGTTACTAACTGCAACTGAAGTGCTGAGTATCCTGAGCACTCCCTGGAAATTTAAGTTCCTCTGTGTTTTAAGGATCAGAGATCTAAACCTCAGGGTATCCATGCAGAAGAGTGACAAACAGAGCTGTCTTCTGCACTGCTGGTGACATGCCTGCTGGTAAGGACAGCCTTCCTTACCATTCTCAGACTCAATTGACCTCCCCAGTGCAAAGAACCTCTACAATCAGTCCCTAGTAGGGTTTGTGCAGCATGCAGAAGAGTCACCCATGCACAAAGAACATCAAGAATGGGTAGCCCTGGCACAATGAGGGAAACATGCTCATGAGGTATCTCTGGACTGATGTCCATGTTCTTAAGCTATTTCACAGCACTCACCAATGCATGTCTGGACCAAGGCATGCAGAATCCCAGACCAGGGATGTGGCCGCAGCTGCCCTGGTCAGAGCAGAAAACCTACCAGAAATTTGGGAAAGACACCATCTTTTGTCAGTGCATTTGACTGGGTTCTGCACGAACCATGGGCTGAATCTCCCCCCTGAGGCTTTATCTCCATATTCTGTGGTATCCCCATATTCTGTGGGTTAATCCAAGGGGTTACTTTGATTTATGCAAAGCTTCTGATTTACTCTGTTGTAATGTTAAACAAAAAGATCCACTGGAAATGCACCAATAAAAATTCCAACAAAGGCCAATTAGGTTATTTTTTTCTCTGACTTATCCACACAAAGAACATTTTAAAAGGTGAATTGCGACTGAGGCACCACTCCAGCTGGGATGAGGATAATTTGGGGCTGGTAACTGTAATAGCTTCTAAGTGAAATTCATTTGCAGCCAGTCATACAGATCTAACTGATTTTCATCTGCACTTTTAATAAAGCAATTACAAAACAGCATAGTCTCCAGCATGTGAAAGTGTCCAAAGCTGGGACAGAAATTAATAACATAATAGGGTAAGGTACCTAGGGTCTGGATAAAGTGTCCTGGAATTAGAAATGCTAACAGCTTGTCTCGTCGATAACTGGATTGGTATAACTGAGGGCAGAGTGGTGTGCCACAAAGCCCACTCTGCCCTTGAAGTCCCTCCAGAACCTAAAAGCCAGCCCTGCCACACGTCCAGAGCTTCCCACCACCATGCACCCTTTTACAGAAATGCAGGATGTCAGACTGCTGCAGTCATCTAACAGCGCCAATATTCCTGACAGATCTTGCTGAAAAAGACTAGGGTTATGATAATGGAAACCTTTTCTTCCTGCTTTTGAAAGGATTCATTGATTAAGGATGAGACCTAACATTTGTGCTGAGACTTCCAGTGTCACAAAAAGGCTGAAAAATATGATCACAGCTGAGGTGAACCAGGGAAGATCCCCAAAAGCTTTGGAAATTTCAGGAGTGTTCTGCTGATCAAAAAGAGCTATTCAGCAGGCCACACTTCCAAGAAAGATGTTAATTTATAAGGAGGAAGACGAGGTCAGAAGGAAAGCATAAATGAATTGTCACTTAAGAAATTTCTACTGTGAATAAATCTAGCGATATCTTTAACTTAACTTTTAATAAATGTAATGTCTTGGGATAACCTTTCACACTTTCAAAGAAATTATTCACTTATTCAGAAATACTGGGTAAGACTTACCCAGAAATACTGGGTAAGACTACAGCAGCATACGTATTTGCACAAATGTCCGACCTACCTTACATGAAGTTTGCAACTTCACTGATGTTGCAGACTATTTAAAACACTTGGATGTCAGCAAGTCAGAAATGAAGAGCATTTAGTATTAGTTATTTGCTACGTTCTTTCTCCACATATTTTAGTCATATAATATACATGGAAAAGAATGAAAGTATCTAGCACTGCTTTCCTGAAGACAAACAAGTCTTCTTCCTTGTACCTCTCAATCTGGCCCTGCAACTCTGGCCATCTGCCAGGCAAGTTAGTGCTGGTATCATGTAGGCTAATGTAACTGTTGAATCACTTCACTAAATTTAGATCCTTGTCTCAGAATTGCCTCCAAACATTTAAATGGATCTTACAAAGATGCTTTTCAGGTTTTGTGTGGTTTTGTTCTTTAAATCAGACACATGCTTTTAATTTGGCTTTCTGATTTTTTTCAATAAAAAAGGAGTTGTTGTTCATAGATACTCATTCAACAATGTTCATTCTAAATAGTTTAGAGGTGTTTTCCTAACATGACATACGTTCAACACTGGATATCTGATTCTCTGGGTACAGGAGAAACTTGCAGAACAGTTGTTTTTTCTGCTTTGCCAGCCAAAAGAAGAAAAGCAGACCACAACACTGTGCAGCTCAGCACCATATAACCCCAAACACAATAGGTGTGGCAGCATTGCCTCTTAACAGCCCGTGCCCAGAAATACTCAGTAGGAGAGTGCCTTCAGATCTAGCAGATACCAAAGACCTGTTCGGCTTATTTCGCCTCTGTTCTTCTCTCACTAAAAGTGCTGAAGACCTGGGAAAGTGGAAGAGCCCAGCGAACCAGGTTTACAGTCATGCCTCATGGTTCTCTGTGACTGATTTCACACTTTGCCTTTGAATTGACTTTGTGACTAGTTGATGCTATGATTGTGTGATGATGAACTATGTAGGCAGCATAAAATCCATCTCATTAGTCATTACGAGCTGATATCTGGCAGATAGACACCAACTCACTTTTGGGGGACAGCCTGATCAGTGGTAGGAGAGCCTGTGGCTCGGAAGGCGTGACGCACTTTTCTGGTGTGCAAATGTGAGCTCAAAGGAAGTCATACAAACACAAAACTTGGGAAAAGACACAAATGGGGCATTTCTCTGGGAATAAGCCCCATTTTCTGAGCTAAGACACATACCATCACTTTTTCATTAAGGGATATTAAAACGAAGCTCTTTATCAGAGCATAATCTCACGTCTGTTTTAGAGTTCATTATACATTGCACATATCGGTATCTGATTATTTTCAGAAACTTGCCTGCTGCAGATTTTCAGAAACTGAAAAGCAACACCACATGGAAGCAGGTAAATGACTATCAGAACAAGATTTATGAGAACATACACAAAAGCTGCAGTTGTAAACAGCTATAGTTGTATCATGAGCAGGACTCCACGCAGAGACAAACAATCCTGCAGTTCTCTTAGTGGCAGGTACGTGAGGTTCCTGCGGCTGTACTGAAGCAGGCAATACATGTGGATGAGGAGCAGAAAGTTTGGAATGAGCTATGGTTACCTCCTCAAACTCCATACATCACTTAGGGTGCTAACAGCTGATTCTACTCATGGTTTTTGTTCTTACAATGCATGGTTAATATTAACTCAGTAACTGTGGCAGCTAAGTTTGTTTTATTCTGTATAATTGCACAGTTTATCCCAGAAATACATACTGTAGCATCCCTTACATTTTTCTCTGAAGCATCTGATATTGGCCAGGGTCATATCCCAAATCTTTTTTGACCAGCTTGGAAATTCTTCCTTGTTTGATTAAACAAAGTCGTAACACTTTCCTTGCATATGGCAAATAGCCACACTTGAAGCTTAGAAAATAATATTAGTAGTGTTTGCCCCAAAAGAATCCAAACAAGCTGTAATATATATTTATACATACACTTACAGATACGTATGTATGTAAATATCTAACTGCAAGAAGCATTCTCTGAAATAGCACCCTCTCTAAGGAAAGGGACAGCAATTAGCTGGTGTTGATCTCACCCCATAGTAGCAGAAAGAAGGCAAATTTTGGCCTCCAGAGGCCAAAAAACAAATTCATATTTTCAGTGCTCGTGCGCAGCATCTCTGATCCTTCATGGCTCGTCTGAGAGCGTGAGGCACCCCATAGAGCAGAACTCCTAATTGGGTGCTGCAGAGTTGCGAGAGGCTGACTTTGGAGCAAAACACTTTATTGCTTTCATAGCCAGAAGCCAGAGAAAACTTATAATGGAAGCCTTACAGTGGAAAATGTAGCGAGGGAAGCAGGGAGTTAGTGAATAAAAAAAGACAAAACTACGTCCAGAGACACCTGAGAAACTTATCTCTCAAATCTACTCATGTTCACCAGTGCAGTATCTGAGCTTTCTGGCTAGTAAGTTAAGTGATATGTTTGGGGAAATAGAGGTGAAATGGATTATTCAGAATTAAGTATATCATCTGAAAACAACCCGAACTTCAAAAGACAATCACAGTCATTGGCTTTTTCTGTTTAGCTCCATTAATTCCTTAACTATATAATTCATAAATCTTCTTTTCCAGAAGAGGTGATGAAGTGCTCATCTAGAGCACTGTGAACCTGAACCTCATCTCAAACATCCCCATTTTGCTGAAAAGGGTTTATTTCCATTTGGATCTGAACTTCTCATCTCCTTTAGTGTTTAAAAATGCTCAGACATCTGGAAGAAAGTCTTACAATGTTTCCATGTGGATCTGGATTTAAAACCACAGTGGACATGAACCCATCGTCTACACATACACCAGCACAGCTTTGTCATGCAATTACACTTTCAGGGATGTAGCCTGTCATTTCCCTGTGTTATCTGTGGCCCAGACTACACCATAGCGTTTTCCACATGCCAGAACTGAATTGTCAGCTTTAATAGTAATTTTACCAGCAAAGTCACTGAACTGGCCAATGTCATTCATGGTTACACTCTACAATGATATTTGGACTCAGATTGAATTAGATTAGTTAAAGCTTTATCGCCAAAGCGAAACAAATCACTTTAATTAATACTGCAAGCTGAACGAAAGCTGAAGCATGGTAATTTTTGTTCTTTCTCTAAGGCCAATCTCCTTCAGTACCACAAATATCTTTACAGCTTGGTGTTAGATCATCTGTTCCAGCTGAAGTCCCTATTAAAATTATCCTTTCTTCAGTCAGTTTTGCTGGGTAACCTGAATGTAACTTCAATATACTTCAAGAAAATGAACAATAACTTCAACTTTATGCCATGGGGAGGGACAAAAGAATACAAAAGAAGACCTAAGGGTCCTAATTCCTGAGGTGGGAAGGATTCCTGCTGAGCATAAACTGGAGATGTTATTTGATGACCTTTTGACAAAGCAACAGTACAAGTCATATTTGCTGGTGACTGGAGACAGGCTATTGGGCTAATTAAGCTGCATTGCTGGCAGCAGCCCAATGTTGAGAGGGCAGGAAATTTGAATTCCAGCAAAGCAAGGTGGAAATCAGGCAAGAAAATCCTTTATGATACACCTATCCATCAAAAACAATGACAACTAACTAAAGATAAGTGTAAGAGACTAAAAATCATCTTGTAAATGTGAGTCAATTTTCTGAAAATATTTTTCCACTGAATTTCATTCTTCACTACACCTAAGCTGGAAAGCAACATTCTCCCTGCATGATTTTCCTAGCATCAGTTTCCAGGTAGTGGCTCAGCACATGAGCTATTATTTCCCTCTGCACTGCCATTTGCTGTCCTTTCCTTGAAGACTAGTCAAAACATCTGCCCTAAGAGTTTGAATTACCTGACTTTGGAAGATATTGTTGTGTATACAGCGTCAAGTATGCACATGCCCTTTACAGAGCTCATTGAGAATGAACAACTCACTATCTCACTTGCAGAATATGATGCACAGCCCAGTTATTGTTGGTGAAGAGATCTCACAATTTTTCTTTTCAATGGCAGAGTGTTTTAAGGGAAGATTGAAAGAGATGAATGGTGCTTATAATCTGCAAAGTAGTGGCCTCCTCTAAGCAGAGGTGTGATGTGAAAAGAAGTGCAAGTCACAAGTGGGAGAATATGACAAAAGAAGTAGGCAGTACAAAATGCATGGAACAGATCAGGGCTGACTCATACAGCTTTCCAGTCTGTTTATTTCTTTGGAGGACTACAGAGAAATCTCTTGGCCTTGTGGACAACTGGCTCCCGCACACAGCTCTTCTTTGTGATTTTCCTCCATTCTCTAAGTTATAGACCTCCTTCCTTATGCGCAGGCCCTATGAACAAGCTTGGAGTGTGCAAGAAAGAGTGAGGAAAATAGAATTAAGATATTTCTGTTATTCCACTGACCTGCAGGAAATTGGAATTAACAACTCCATCCTCATGCTTGTTTATCCTTTAACCGCATCAATGTCAGCTTTCTCACCTTTGCAATATCTCCTTGCTACCGAAAATGAAATCCCCAAAGCACCTGGTACTGGCAAGATCCATGTACAGGGAGCAGGGAAATGATAATCTGCATTATATGGACTTTTAGGAGCAACCACGTGCTGGGAAACCAAACAATTCAGATGCCTTTAAGATATCACATGATATCTTACAGAGTGTGGGTAGAGTTAGGGCTTAGGTAGCCAAAAACAAAAAGAGCTTTCAGGAGAACGCTTAGACTAAACTTTTTACAGCCTGGAAACTTTGACATCTGCAGAATGCAATGCTTAGTTATTCAGCCTCTGTTTACATCTCCTTCAGATCTAGCCATCTGCTACACTTCAGCTGTTGTGTTTTGATGCCAACCTTCCTGTAAGCAGGCTTGCATTGATCAGATTCCATCTAGCAGTGTAGCTGCTTCTTGGTGAAAGCCTAGTTTAGTGGTTCCTCTCTTACTTCTGCTTGTACATGTGAATATTGCTTTCTCATCAGAATCAAACTGTCAGATACATCTATTACTTGCCCACATCCATTCTTTCAAGTCCATTCATTCACTGGAAATTCCTACTATATTACTTCGTGTGCCACTGCTGCACGGTATGAAAGTACAGACAATCCATACACACACGGATACGACACTTAGCAATTAGAAATTCACTTTCTTGCCTCTTTCACTGGCATCTATTACATTTGAAGCAAAATAAACCATTCACAATATTAAAAGTGGGTCATTTTTAGAAGTTGTACTCATGGACTGAGCTAAAGTTGACTGAGACACAAAAATTGACTTAGGCTATTCTTTTCTCTAACTGGCTACTTCCTGTTTTCCTTAAATCTGGGTATATAATTTTAGATAATATTTCCTGAAACACAGACACCATTTGGAGGAACTATTCACTAAGCTATTAAATCATAACTATGCAATGAATGTTAAGGAGTGGGAAGAAGGAAAGGTAGGAGACTTGATAAAAAGTAGACAGGTATAACAAGAGATCAGCAGGAGTGAAACTTGTTATTCTTTCTAAGACAGTAATGATGCCTTCAAAAAGTCTTTTTTTTTCTTTTTTAAGCTGAGGTTCTGAGTCTCTTCTTGCATACCTTTAAATTATTACTCATTCATAGAGTCACAAACATTCTGTAATAAGTTCCCTAGTCTGCCAGAGCAAAAGGCACAGCAGGCACTGTAAGACTGGAAATATGTCTAGCTTTCTTTTAATGTTTTATCTGCCTTACTCCCTTCCCATCCTTTGCTTGTTTCAGACCTTTTCAGACTATTACAGGAGGGCCTGTACCTTTTAAGGCCAGCATTTAGGACACGGTGAGCACACCAATAATGCAAGCATTCGATAATAATAGGACAGATCCTACCACTCTTGCACCATGGAGCAGCTAAGCAGGTAACTAGGTCTCATAGTGCATTCAGAGTAAATTTAGGGTCTCAGTCCTGAAAACATTTCCACAAAGTTGTGTTACACAAATTAGTCAGAAAGTCCATGGTTGTGAATCGCAGCACACGCATCTGTGTTTCCAGGATTAAGGCCCAGTAAGCAACAGGGTACTGTTTATTTTAACCCTGTTCATTACATTCAGTGAGCAGAATGACAGCATGATTTTGCTTTGCTTTGTTTTTGTCATCACAGCAGCTTCCAAGAATTCAGGAGTGAACCGCTGGCTCTGTTGAATAAACTGCAAGCTCTTATTGAATGCAGCTAGACCTTTTAATCACAGTGGTTCTTACCATGACTACACAGAAACACTGAATTTTTCCACACAATAAAGAAGACAAAAGGATTTCCTCAGGTAACTTCCACTACTGAAAGAACTGGAATTACAAGGTGTATTTTCAACCTTGTGATAAGGTTTTGGGTTTCTGTTACAGAACAAACACAGCTTAATATGCACTTCTCCCCTGATGCCCCAAAAGCTGGTTAAAATGTACCAATTAGCCTTTCTGCTGAATATATGGCAGACAATACCCAGTTTCTCAGAAGTACTCAATCACATCCTGAAAATACATCTTTTTATTACATGGAAGGAGAAAAATACAATATTAATTTGAGGAATTGAAGTAATAATTATTAATTCTCTGTGGATACAGCACCTAACCCACTAGCATCCTGGGTAGTACTGCCTTGCCATAGATTCCCTCAGGCATTGTTGTTAAAGGCAGAGGACCCACGTGCCATCTTCATATTGCTTCCTTCAGCAGTTTTTTCAGAGCTTTTGCTCAATCTGTTTTTCAGCATGGCACCATTTGCAAATTTCACCAGGGTTGTCTAATGAACACTTACCTGGTGTTTCCACAGCCATTTCCACTCAGCGGGTACTAGGCAAAATCAGCCCCTGTTCACCTGCAGTGACCAGTTATGGCCACTTCTTGCCGCACCATCATGTGTGGTCACAAAGCTCCTCTCACAGCAATTCAGGATCTGGCAATATGGCTGTGGGAAGGCAACATCTTTGAGGGAGAGGTGATGTATCTTATCAAGTCAGCACACAGAGGTGCAAGAAAAAGGTAGAGCAGCTTTTGGTCCAACGTGGCCTGATCCCAGAAGACCATGCAGATGGCACAGATTTTGTGCTAAGCACTGATGGAGCTGTGTCAGTGCCACATAACAGGGAGGCCTCACTCAGGCCTATTCATTTCTTGAAGATTGCTGCAGCTTCAAATAAAAGTCCAATCATCTCTCATTAGCATACATATCTAGGATTTCAAATCCCCCTAACCCATGGAAAAAATAATTAATTGTTAGTTAAAGGGGGGCTATGAGAAAGATGGGGAGAGACTAAGGAAGGTCTAAGGAAGAAACTCTTCACTCAGAGGGTGGTGAGGCACTGGCACAGGCTGCCCACAGTAGCTCCCATCCTTGGAGGTGCTCAAGGGCAGGCTGGATGGGGCTTTGGGCAACCTGGTCTGGTGGGAGGTGTCCCTCCCCATGGCAGGGGGGTTGGAATTAGGTGATCTTTAAGGTCCCTTCCAACCCAAACTATTCTGTGGTTCTATGAAAATGTTAGATATTTCACATGGAATCTGATGTTACCTGTCTTTCACGGTTGAAATGCATTTTCTTGGTTCAGGTTGTTTCACATTATTCATAGCTACATAGATGAGGTTTTGCTCTGATGAATCACTTACTCAAGGCGTAGCATAGTTTTTGCATAGCATAACAAGGTTCTTTAGTCTTGTGATGAGGATAATTTCATTAAATCTGTTACAAGACTTGAATGAAGAATAACCAGATTCTTTCCAGTGGTTCGTAAGGTGATTGCTATTGCAAAAGACAGCTCAGTTTCCTCTAACAGTTCATCAATTTAGAACAGCATGGTTTTCCTTGATGCCTTGTCCCAAACTACATAGAAATTCTGCATAAAATTCCCCATAGAAAAAATGTTTCTTTAAAACATTATTCAAGAGAGCTGCCCTGTCAGAGAGCACTATTTTGAGGACAACTGTGGAAAGTCAGAGAAGGAAATATGAAAAAAGGCATTTGTTTTCTAAGGACTGGCTCTACTGATCACAGTCTGGACTTTCTTTGTGACTACGCTCACAGCATGGAAGGCTGCATGCATATACAAAGGTCAAGACAGCATGTGGGAAGTTTGGGGTGTATTTCTTGCAAAGCTTGAAATGAGAGAAGGAATAATGAACATTGCTCCAGACCTTTCACCTCTAGATACTATATGACCTCTGATTTCTACACAGTGTTTCAGGAAGCTCATGTGGGATTGTGCAAAGACAAGAATTTCCTAGTCAAGAACGAAGATAGCTGCATGCAGGGGCTCTGTCTGTTCACTGATATTGGAAAAACACATTCTTCCCATTCTCTCCCTTACTTTGTATCATCCTTTTCAATTCACTTTACATGTTCGGTTCAGCATGGATCCAGAGTTTCAGCCAACATGAAAAAAGGCCTGTAAATCTGACGTGCATGAATCTGCACAGCAGATTTCAGAGGGATTCATAGTTTCTAAGGCAAATTGGAAAGTACAATCCTGGCTATTTTTTAACAAATGTTCCTTGACTACAGGACTCTATTGGCAGAGCCTGCACAAAAATATTGCCTTTAAATGCCTGTGCCTAGACATAAAGAAGGCATTTTGCCAAAATGAAAGTGAAAATCATTGGCCAAATTAGCATCGTGTGATCTTAGCTTTAAAATGACCCTGATGCTGTATAAACAAGATTACATAAGGGTTCAGAGGTATGTGAAGCAGTTCGGTAGTGCCATCTTGAGGGAAGCTCCTAGATGTTATGTTCAATTCCAGATTTCAGCACATCAGCATTTGCCCATATTTTCTTCGTTGGAAATAAGTCAATGAACTACCCCAGAAGAGCACAGTACGGTGGATTCAGAAACGCATTAAAACATGCCCTTATTTAGCAGAAGAGAAGTCAAAACCAGCACTAATGCATTTCTATTGCTGCAGAAAATTATAGTCTGGGAAATAGAATTGTAATGTTTTGCTCTTTTAGCTGTTTATCACAAAGCCACTTAGTAATATGGATTAAGCCTTGCAAAACATTAACACTAATTTAGACCATAAATATCTTTGTGTCAGAAAGGAATATATGGAGGCAAGGAGATGAATACAGTTTCACATAATTTTGTTTATCTTCTGTAATCTTTATCTCCATCCAGGATGCAGAACAAGATCCATTTATACTAGTCCAATTTTCAGTAGAATAATAACCACACATCGGAAATCAGATTGATTAATTTATGAAGTAGCAAATGGCCAGAATTACAAAAGAGAATGCTTACAATTACGATCTGCTTTGCTTTCCACCCATTCCTATCTTCCCTATCATAGTGGTCTGGAAGTGCCATACACCATCTGGTAGGCAAAGATCAGAAAATGTCAGAAGTGGTTTTCATATTTCAGATCTGTCAGCTCGTGACAGCTAGGGCGGCTTATAGATCATGCAGATTTTTTCATTTTCATTTTTTTACTGGGGAAGGCTCTTCTCTTTATTCCATAAACATTTCCTGACCAGAGGCAGAAATGGCAGCAAGCAATGCTTTTTATATGGAGTTTCTTGGTTTTCACTGTTTCCATCTTTTAGTGAGAACATATTTACAGCTCTTAAGCCAACACAAAAAAATAGTGCACGATCTTTAATAGCTTAGATGCTGATGACTTGGTACTTGACACGCATAGTCACCGGAGCTGACGTATGATTTATTGATTATCTATGAAAGAATAGACAGCTGTGAACTTCAATGCTTCAGTAAATATCAACATTACAGGAGTGCAAATGCATGCAGTGTGAGGTCTTACAGCCATGCACAGTTCCTCTGGGCCCTGTACGTGGAACTAAACACTAAACATACAAATTCACAAGATCCAAGCACAGTCACTTTTTTGCTGAATTTAGCAGGATCAAGGACATTTTGCTCCTATGGGAAGCTCCAACAAGTCGGGCAACTGTCTTCAGAAGCAGAAAGAAACAGGAAGGGAGAAGGAAGGAAGATGTCTTTCTTTTCAAGGAAAAAATAAAGGGAAAAGGAGAAATGAACACCTCCTCAAATGTAATTGCAGAAAGCCTCAGAGCATTTACAGACTGAGATCCTGGTATGCTAGTGTGATACGCATTTCACAAAAATAAGTCTTTGAACAAATAAGTTTTGGCAAGGTAAACACCATCTTACCGTAGTGATAGGATACCTTGCTGGGACTCTTTTAACCTTGACATTCCTCAGAGTCTGCAGAGTAGTCTGTCCATGTATGACACCATATGCAATTATGTTTAACCCACAATCTGAAGTTAAATAAGTGGTTAATCAGTGAATGTGCATGAATAAAAAAAAGAAGAAAAAAACAAGCAACACAACAAAGCATTAGAAAACAGCAGTTTATAAACCTCCTTGAATCAATCCCCAAAAAAGTGCTGAAGAAAAATACTTCTGCATATATTCCTTTGAAGTATAATTTGCTTAACAGATATGCATAAATGCATATTTTTGATTAAATAAGAACTGTATATTGACTGTGCCCAGGGATCAGTATGTACTTTCTTTTATTTGGCTTCCTCTTACTGTCTTATCCTTTTCACTCTTTATCCTGAGTCAGATTCTTGGGAATAAAATTGATATCCACTGAACAATAGCAGTTTATAAAGGTGAAGGCCTGCCCTCTGTCTTCAAAGTCTTTAATACCTTATTGTTAATCAATATGAAGTTGAATGTTCAAATTGATATTACCATAACAGTGTGAAACTGAAGCATAAGTGAAAGAAATAAACACGCAAGTGCTTTTTAGAAGCGGATACATTTTTTATCAAGAGACATTTCCCCCATTTTCTGAATTTATTAATAAATGTTCTTTCCTTTATTAATCGTTTCTCTAGAAAACTGCCAGGAAAGACGAAGGGACTGTGTCTGTGAGAAATACCCAAGACTATGTTAATAATTTATTAGTTATGTGAGGATATTTAATATATATATGCTTCAAATCATTATGAACTGAAGAAGTAGTAACGCTAAATTTGAGGTAATACTTCTTCCTCTGTAGAACTAAAATTACTTCCTCATGTACCATCATATACTTTTCCATCAACACAGGATGCAGATAAACAATTATCAAAATTACTATGTAGTGAATAAGTTTTGTGTGTATATACCCCCCACACACATATGAAAGGAGGAAACTGATGTGAAGGCTCTATTTCTGCACTTGTTTGTAGCCTTTCTAACCAAAGACTGAAAATATTGTTCAGATCTCCCTTGAAAGAAGGAAACTTACTGATGGGGAGGTATGGCAAATGAATATGATCTGTTATGCGTATCTGGGAAATAGGATTCCTAGCTCTCCTTACATATCCTGCACAGCCACAAAAGGCTTTCAAGAGGAATGACTAGCGAGATGCAGTGCATAGTGGAGCTGCCTTCTGTCCTTCTGGGGTAAGACTTTTGTTTACCTCTGGAAACAAAGGGAAAGATTTGCCATTAATGAATAAACTGTTTTTGTTCTTGTCTTCTTTTTCTTGTATGACCAAAGCAAAACCACCTACAATTCAGTGTCAATAGCGGTTGTATGAGTTTATTGCTTCTTTTAACTTGCTCTCTCCTACTTAATCCTGTCCAGATCTACAGTCCAGATCCTAACCAAGACCTGATGCTAGCTATTCAGTGGCCAAGAAAGTACCACAGAGCAGTGGCCACTCGTCTCTAACAGAGCAGTGGAAAATACTTGCACTGAAACCTCTCAAAGGCTTTTCCTGTTTGTCATTTTGTTCTTTGCGTTTTTCCACTTCTGTGTAGATGTGTATGAATTGGAGTAAGTGGCTATGAATTAAGTCAATCTGCATGTAAAAATAGTTTGTGACTTGAAAAAATGTGAAAAATCACATTTTCAGTTTATCCATTGCACAGAAATTACCAAAGAAATCAAAGCTTGGGCCATGGAGGTGATGCTTAATATAACAGAAATACTTTTAAGAGAAATACACAGAACAAAGAAGGAGCTTTTCTTCAGTTAAGTGCCTTAATGGGTATCCCTTGCTGCATTTCCCATTATGTGCTATCCCACTAGACACATACTAAGTTGATATCAAAAAAGTATTTGTATCATCTGAGTTTCTATTAGAATTTTCTTTCTCCTCTGTTTGCAAATAACTGGTCTGTGATTTGGCAGTTTCATTTAACTGCAGTTTTTAACATTGGCAGCCAAGCTCATAGGTGAAATTATTTTTCTGAAGTATAAAACTGAAATCACCAGTTGTAAGGAGTTCTTTTTTTTTTTTTTTTTTTTTTTTTTTGCTTCTCCTGCCATTTACATTTAATTTTAAGTGGATGGATGTGCCAATGTATTTTCTTGACCTACACCACTGTCTGAAAACTGAGATTTATCTGCTTTATAATGTTAAATTGCTCCTACCATGGCTCTGTTTCTCAAAAGCAAATTCTGTTTCAAATTCAAGTTGCAATTTTAACTTCCAGGACTTACTTTCCCCAAACAACAATTAAAAAAAAATCAGGTTGCCATTTCATTTTGTTCACATATTCATGCTAGAGTCAGACATTCATGTATAGTCAATAGGGAATTACTATATGTGGTGGTGTTATGTATTTTGTTGGTATGTAAGTATAATGTTCCCATGTAGCCAAGAGGCTATTTCCCTTAGAAAATTTCCAACAAATTTGCCATGCCAGTACTGTGCTTTGCAGCCACTCAGGGAAAGTGCTGAACGGAGAAGAGAGAAAGAAAACAGAGGAACAAGAAAATACCTAGAGCAGATATTTGAAGTACAATGTGATTAATACTCAGTTTTTCTCAGTGATGTATATGGCTTTTGAATAACCCATAAAAATTCTCAGGACTTTGTTTATATCTGATGATATCTGCAAAACATGAACTTCAAGATTTCCTTTACCAAATGGCAACGTACAAACAGGAACCATGATTCACTTCAGGGGAGGTTCTACAAGGATATACATAAATCTGAACAACAAAAATTACACACGTTTAAATGAAGACTTAATTAGACATGATGTTTTAACTGTCTCCATG
Organism: Heteronetta atricapilla; assembly: GCA_011075105.1. Lineage (NCBI taxonomy): Eukaryota > Metazoa > Chordata > Aves > Anseriformes > Anatidae > Heteronetta > Heteronetta atricapilla. The sequence continues at coordinate 30,808,669 of CM021733.1, forward strand.
AAATACTGTATTTGATTTGTGATTGCATTTTAACATCAGTTATTTCTGACTCTACATACATTAAAGGCTTATTCATTCATGACTGGTTGCAAACAATAATCTGATAAATATCAGCTTTAACCCCTTGCATGACAGCCTAAGAAAATAAGACCCCAATCTTGCCTAAGGTCTTAGTAGGCTATAATAAGACAAAATACTACAAATTTCTCCTATAATTTTTGCCAGAGGTCATCAATCTGTATTCAACAAGACCATTATTGATATTTGATACCAATGAGTTCCTAGTTCACTGGCTAAAAAAATCATATGATACCATAGGCCTATTCTTTTTCTTATGTGAGACCCATAATTAATAGGGCTAAATCATTCTCCAGAGATAATTAATTCTCATATAGTTTCACAGGGTGACTGACATTTCATGTAAATACTTCTTTGTATAGGAGGACACAAAGAGAAAGGGCTTAAGAGCCAAGCACAGTTTATTTTGCATCCAGCAAAAGCTCTGCATCACTGTGCTGTTGCAGACCTTTTGCAGAGCTGTATCAGCACACTTTTCCTTCTTGTTTCCTCCTCCAGCCCCTGTGCAAATCATGGAAGAAACAGTTTGTAATTTGAGAGAGTGAAGAGCTCAAAAATGTTTAAAGAATCAGAATGAGCAAAAGCCAAGATTATTCAAGAGTTTCTTGAAAGCATATTGCGAAGTGTAGCATCTGCATCACTCTGCTGTAGTGATAACATCTCAACACAGTCTGTTGGTATTTTTAAGCAAGATGGCTGAGCCAACCCAATACATCAGTGTGACCAAAATGTGTAATCCCATTCTCTCTTGGTTCACCAAAGCCACAAAAGGTAACAAAGAATACCCAGAATGCCATGTCCATTGGGTAAATCAGCTCACCAAAGGAGCAGAGGAGCACCAGACCTTTCCACACACATGGCAGATGTGCAGAGAATGGGATTAGGGCTTCTCCTCATCAGCAGTGACCTGTCTGCAGAACCCACCTCGTTCAAATCTGCCCACAAGAGTCTAATAGCCAGCGAAGGGCCTGACAATGTCCTTTCCTAGCCTATGAGAAGAAAAGGGGGATAGAGAGGATACAAAACACTCATACTTTCTTTTCCCATCTACCTTCAAAAGCAGAAGGCAGCACTTTGTTCCTATGCCCTTGAAAGGCAGATAGCTGTACAATTAGGCAGCTGCCTTTTCCACATGACAGCTTCAAGACGAAGTTTTAAAACTGCAGAAGCAATCCCTGCGATGTGGTTTGTGTCGGCTACTCCTGCAGCGGGAGAGAGAGAGACGCTGCCTTGTGTCATAGTCATCTGGGACGGACACAGAGTAGGTGCAAATTGCTTCTACTGCAGGGCCTGCAATGAAATCACAGCTTACGAAAACTGAGGGTCTGACCTCATTTTAGCCAGGATTCCTGCAGAAACAGTGCTGATGAGATCATGCAGTATGTGCACTTGCTTATCTATCTGTATTTCCCATTACATTTTGTAACTACTTCCAACAACATTTAGGCAAGGGACAGAGGTCTTGGGAATGTTAAACTCTCACAACTTCTGGCTAGCAAGTAAAACAGCATGGCTATTAACCAAAGGAAGGGCTGAAGAGTGAACTACATATTTTTATGTATTGCTGAGTCCACGTAAAAGCTCAGCTTCAAAACACAAATGCAAGGAATGAGGATTCATTGGCTCTACTGACCCCACAGAACCAGCATCCGCACAAATCCTCATATAGGCTGACCATATAGGACTGTCTTCAATATAAATCAGTCTTCCAGCTCTACAGACTGAGATTTAGTTAGCTGCTTACAGAAAGACAGGTAAACAAAGTAAAAATTGTAACATTATTCAGTCAGGTTCCTTCTTTTCCCATAAAATACATGAATAAAATGCATCACAAATAAAACACGTAAGATTTATCTCAATTGGTTTCTATGGAACCTGCAGGATTCCCCCCAAATGATAGCAAAATCCAAGCATAATTCCCAGTTTTTGTGATAAGGTTGTCTGGTACTTAACACGTGTAGGTTGACAAAGAAAGCTGAATTTATCACCCTCTTGGTCAGTATACAGCTTTGCAGCTTTACCCATTGCCTTTTGCAAACTATTTAAAAATCAATGTAAAGGCATGGGAGTAAAAATGAAAATGTTAAACAAACCTATTAGGCCACCAGATTTAGCTATATGACAGTCCAGGGCAGTTCTCTATGAGCTCTAACAGTCTTAGGCAATTGGACAACCAGCACTTTCCCTCACATTACAGTTTTTTCAGACCATATGTTGTGTGCTTCATTTCATTAATTCAACCATGTTTTTTTCCTCTTCCTTTTCAGAAAAAAAAAAAAAAAAAAAGATTGCAGCACTCACATGTCAAGCTGAAGAAGACATTATTCTAACAGTAACATCTAACATCTGTTTTTGGCAGGCACTATGGGCAGTTGGCAGCAGCTCTGCAGTTCCCTCCTTATGTAAATGATCATGTGCTGGTGGCTGTCTAAGCTAACACTGCTAGAAGACAAAGGAAGGAAAAGTCCTTTTCCTTTTAGTTGATTCTTACTGTTAGTTAGAACATAAGGAATTTTGCATGTTGAGCTGACAGCCTCATTTTCACTGTATGTGGGCCAGATCTGGCTTCAGGGGAACCAAAGAGAGCCCTGTGCAAGCAGGGATATTCACTAAAAAATTTATCAAAGAGAAGAGTTTTAGGGTCTTATTTATGTACAGATCTATTTGCTGGAAAGAAGGAATGCGAGGGAATGCAGCTTGACGCAGAGGCAGGGAAGAAAATATGTTGTGTACTCTCCAGTCCACATAGCAGATGCATCAAATCTTTCCAAGGCTGGAAGACATTTCTAAAATGTGGGTTCATTGGATGCACAATGGCTGTTCAGACCTTTTTTTTAATATGTCCGTAAAAGATAGCAAATACGGAGCTCTGCTTATTGTGAAAACCAGGGCTTTGATGGTCATCCCATAGCAAGTACAGTACTGACAATTCTCCCTCTCCCTTTTAGTGTTGACAACTTGATATACAGAACACAACCAGGATGTCTGGAGAAATTCTGCCCTGTGTTATATGAGAAGACAAACCAGAGGGTTCCTGTTAACTTAGCTCTCTCTAGAGACATTCAGCCTGGGAGATCTCAGCACTTGTAGCTCCTGCTGAGATACAATTTCTGAAGATACTACTTTTCTGACATGTTTCAAATGTTCTTGTAGTGCTCCCAGCTTTTGATGCAGTACTGCTCAGTCTTAGTTCAACAGGAATTTTGTCACTGACTCTAGCAAGAGTGTGAGAAGACCTAAGGGTCTATCAGCATAGCACAATGCAGTTGTAAATTAGGTTTTCAGCTACAAGGACCAGGCACTGGCCTGAGACCACAGTTTCATATTAATTACCCAAAGGTGTTATTAGACGGTATTTCTGTGGTCCTGCCTTCCCCTCTGTCTTGCTGCATCCTCCCACCTTGTAATTTTGTACCTGCTCTGGCACTTCTTCAGATGGATTTTAAGCTGAGGCAGGTAGCTCAACTGGGCAAACATGGATTCTACAGGAAAAATAGGCTTTACAAATCCAAGCAGAGCTCTATGCTAATGTGACAACACTGCTGGTCCTTCAGGCATTCCTGGAGCTCTCATTTCTTGCCTCAAAACTGCACTGTGCCACGTTGACACACCTTACACACACCAAGAAATGGCTGAGAAGGCCTTCTGGACCACCACTTTTCAGCTTCAGACTCTGGCTAAATACCTCTAGAGGTACTCAAGGTGTCAAGATTTTGATGTCAGTTAGAGATGTTTGTCCCAGATGTCTGCACACAGCCTTGCCATCACAAAAAGGCCTCAAAGCTGTTAAAACCATGTCTCTGGGTAACTATGTGATAAGTATGTGTTGCCATGCAGTTCAGCTAATCTTGATTTAATAAAAACAAGCAATTTTAACATTTAACATCTAAGTTACATATATGTCAGTATGAGAGGCCAGTTCTTAACACTATGTAAGAGTCCAAAGAAAAAAAGAAAACCATGGGGCTCAGTATAGTAGATGAAGTTCTGTTTGTATTTGAGTCTTCTTATGCTACTGCTCTTCATAAAAGGAGAATAAAAACATTTTAAAATCTGGAAAAGGCCATACTTCATCATGTTCATACATGGAAATTTAATCAGGAGGTTAAAAAGATGAATTTCATGTCGATTTGGAGTTGGGGTCTTGGCTCTATTTTGGTTCAATTCTCATATTCTGGGTAATTTTCAACTCCAGACATTCTACATAGAAGACAACAAGTTTCTTTGGCCAAATAGTCACATCCAGCAGCTGCTGAGTATTCTCAGTTCCCTCAAACTGCACTAGAAAACTGAGAATGCCCAGCCACTTGTGGGACTGGACTTCAACTTGTTTGCAGTAATTAGCTAATCTCTTCAGTAAAATGCTGCAAATTTCCCTGTTTTCCTCAGGGATGTTAGAATGCTGCAGCCCTTTGTGCATTTGAGAAGCCTGGACATTTCACTGGGAACTTTTTCTGCATGTTTACACTGATCTTTCCATCTTAACATCATCTTAAACTACGCTGAACAATGGTGGGAACATGCTGTGCATATTGCTGCGAGAAAAGAGAAAAGAATGAGCAGAAGGACAGTAGGAAGCTGAATGATGTGTGAAAACGAGAATATGACTAAGTGACTTACCATTCAAATTGCCTTTCACCAAATGTGCGTAATCAATTCCAGCGCAGTAGGGATGGTTTACATTACAAAGGCTCTAATCATGGATTTGTCCAATATCATCTTTCCCAAGAAGTAGCCTCAGATGCCTGAAAAGTATACACATGAATTTAGTAACAAATACTTGAGGTTGGACCACTTTGCCATTACAAAATGATTTGTATTCAGATTTTAGGTGTCCCTGCCGTAGTGATTTTATTCTCAGGGAGCAAGAGTCTTCTCAGTACTTGCAAAACTATTCCTACAAATTTGACTGAAGACAGTACTTTGCAACAACTGAGATAACAGCACTAAAAGAATATTATATTTCATTGCATTTGAGTTTTATATAGAATGTAAAACCATAACATTCACAGTATGCCTCACAAGGAAATAAAACAGTATTTGGAAAAGTCACCAGGAAAACAATCTATTGCTTTTCAAATGAATTCATGTCCTCTGAAAGCACAAAAGACAATCATTTTAGATTTTAGTAAAGAAAAACCCTGATTCAAGGTTGCACCAAAAATAATAAACCAAACATTTGTGGCCTTTATATTCAATTTAGCAGGAGCAGAACATGTGGGAGATCCTCACCAGAACTAGTTTAAAATATATTTAATTAGCAACTCAGCAACAACTTTGATTCATTTATAATTTTACAACTATGTATTCTCCCTTTTATGGAATTTTGTGTTCCTCAGAAATCCAATTTTCAGCAGAAACTTTCCCACCAGCTCTAGTTCACATCCAGAAATCACAAACTTGCTCTGAATCTCTAAAATAGGGAGATTTTAATGTAACTCATTATTAAATGTAATTGAATTCCTGTCTTGAATTAGAATACTATAGGAAAAAAAGCCTCGGGGACTTGATTTGCCCCATCTCTGTTCTAACCTTATTATAGGGAAGGAATACATTTATATAAGCCTTCAACTGGCATGTAAGATAGACTACGGGGATGACAGTTGTTTAGAAAATAGGCTAGTGCTCTGAAAAGCTAAAATATAGAGGCTATTAGAACCGAAAAACTACAGGTATTTGGTAACAATCTAGAACAATCCCATTGACATTAATGGAGTTTCTCCCTTTTTGTCACACTGCACAGTAATATCAAAACTTGGCCTCATTTCTGAAGTTATTTCCAAATTTTACTGTACTCATTGCAGAGAGAAAAATCTGCTCTTACAGCTCTCTTATATGAGTTCAATATAATTACATCACAACCTTAATAGCATCAGTCTCAACATTTTTCAGGTTTAGTGAAAAACGTAGAAAAAAAATGAGCTTCCTTATGTAAGTCTTCCAGTGCTACTTTTTCTATTGTCATAAGTAGCTGCTTGCTTTTGGTGCACTACAAAAGAAACCTCTTTAGACAGCTTTCTGCTGACTACTTCTTTTATCTGTAAATGCTTTCAGTGACTTGTTCACATATCTTTTTTTTTTTTTTCCTTTTTTTTTTTCTCCAAGCAAAATAACCTTATATAGCCTTAGTGAACTTGACAGTGAAAAGCACTGAAGCTGGACTGCACAGGGTCATATCACAGATCGCTGAGAAACACAGGGCCACCAAAAGGAGATAACTGTAGACAGCATAAGGGTGCAGGATGGCTCTTGCTTCAGTCCTGCCTCAAGGTAACATCTCATGAGTACCCACTTTCCATTCCAGTAATCCATCTTTGTATAATATGTTTACGGCCATCAAGAAATGCAGGCAGCCCTCATCCCATTACTATTTTTGCTCCAGGGTAAGGCTTATTTTTCTTATCTGCAAAGAGGATATTAAAGAGTGGGATACATGCACGTAGTTCTCCATAGGTTTATTGTGTTCAGCCTACTACCCTGTCAATCATGCCATTTTTGTTTTGTTATCACTTTTCTTAGTTTAGTGCCATAACCTCAGGCTATGATCTCATCAGATCTCACAATCTAAATAGGATCAGCCTAGGTCAGTATTTAGATGGGAAACTTCCAAGAAAACTCTGATGTTTGCAGGAAAGAGTACTTTCCCCCATGCCATATTCTTCAGTCTCAGTCAGTATCCAGCAGTACTGAATCAGCACCAGCGAGTGAAGCAAGTTACTTGCTTCAGATTTCAAGATTTCAAGATTTCAAGACATTTTCAGTGTTGGCAGACTTCATGTCCTGAGTGAAGCCCTGTTGGGGTATACTGAGTCTAAACCAGTAACTATTACTTCATTTTTTATTTACCCTACAAGTCTGTGATTGCTTTCATTACCTGCCTGCCGCTCTTTCTGCAGATTCATTGATAATTTCCACTGAGGGCTCCTAGCCCTTGCCCAGTATCATCCCTCCTTCTCTAGGCCTACTCTAACTCCTAATGCCACTCATCGGGCTCATCTTCCAATTACCCTCGCAATGACTGCCTGCATCTCAAGACTTTGGTTATTTCACTACATTTACTGTAGGTACTCTTATTTCAGTAGCGTATTTTGGTTTTCATTTTATGTCATTAACTGGTCTTCTGTTACTCTGAACCGCTAAAAGCTTTCTGTCCCATTTCTGAGTTCGCTAAATTTATGTGGCAAATGAAATAATTTCCACAGAAGTAATTGTTAAACTAAATTGAGACCCTTCTGAGTGAAAGTAAATTGCTTTAGTTATTAGTTTAATTGAAGATCTTCTTATCATTAGCAGCTTTTTAATCAGCTTCATGTTTTATCAGGTTAAGGCACCATTCCATGCCAATGCATGGTCAGTAAAACCATCACAAGAGAAGAAACTGTGGAATGAGTGACAGAATGTGCCCTCAGTTTTTGTCACTCATTGTCTTTAATGCCATTCTGAATATTAAGATTTACATTTCCTGATCCTGGGTACAACTTATCCATCTCATCAACACTAATGCTTGATTTATCATCATGGAAGACAATTTTGTTTTGAATGAGAAATGTACATCAAACACCTCATGACTTGCTGAGGAAACTTGTGCAACTGCCTTTAATATAGTAGATAACTCAGTTGGTTCTCTAGTAATTTATTTAAAAGTTAAAACTCTATTTTTGTTGGTGAAACATTGCTTCAATTACAGCTATGAGGCAGGAGGCAACATGACCTTCTAGCCAGCACAGGAAGTGGAGAATTGGGATATCTGGGTGTTTTTATATGGACTTTGCCACAGCTGTCACTGTTATCTTGGACAAATCACCTTTTCAGGCTGTGACATCCAGCTTCCATAGCTTTGTCTACTCAGAAGTACCTAGTCACAGTGTTGTGGAAACACATGGGCTCACAGGCACATCAGCCTGAGGCAACATCCTCATACCATTCCTCTGATTACATTTAGACCACCACTAGAAAAGAATTTCCATGGTGACATCATCTGCCCTCGCTTTTTATGTCACTCAGTACCCCAACTATGAAATGAGGTTAGTTGTACTAACCGAATACACATTGGCAAATCCTCTGAATATCTCAAATCAATAATTCTGTGTAATGTAGTCTGCAAGTATATAATATATCCCTTGCGGATAGGTGTGGTGTATTCATGTGTTTGTTAGCATCCTATTCTTTGGAAAGCATCACTTATTAAAAATATGAGAGTGGGGCAAAAAACAGAGTAAAGTACTCTTTAAATAGGTCTGAATTCGGATCACAGATGTTAAATTATTTGCCAAAGACCATTAGAAAAGAAGCAGGACTGAATTAATTTCTTCTGAAGGTAATTTTTTCCTTGATCTAAATTCTTCTTTTGAGTACACAGTAACACTATATTGAATTTTTGCATTAATTTAGAAATCCCTGGAGTTATAAATAATGAATTGTGACTACATCATTTGAAAACAAAGGGGAAAATAGATAAAATACAAAAAGCTTTGTAAAATATCTGCATTATGCAACATATGCCTTAAAGAAGCTGCATATGATATGTTTTCCTAATTCAAGTTTTCTCAGTATATAAATCCTACTAGAGAGCTTATTGACTGTTCACAATGCTTTTGACCCAATAATGTAACTTTCCACAATACTGCAAACAGAAATAAAAGTGAAAGACACTGAAAGAATGGATCCGTTGGGATTTATAGTTATTTGAAACAGTTCTGTATGGCAGCATCAGTCTAAAGTTACCAGTTTCTATCCATTAATAACCACTGACTGTTAAAATATGTCACAGATTCTGATAGCTTCCACACTATAAACATGCTGCCTTCTTTTGTCAAGAACCACTTTTAGATAAGGGCATGTCGCAGATTACTCTTTCTGCTGTTCCTTCCTCACCATTATGAATCTCAGCATGTAGTCCTCATGCCTTAGAGAATTTCACAAGATCCTCTATGTGATGCAAAATTTTCACTTTACATGGACTAAACTACCCCATGACAGTTCTCAAGGGACAAACCCTCATCAACTGACAACACTTAAATGTGAGATACAGAATGGAGAAAACTAATACAGCTCCCATCTTATTTTCACAGCTGGACTCATGCATTTTTGACCCCAGTATGTTAGACATTAACGGGACTGATTTTTGATTCAGCGTTTAAGCTTCACTTTGACTTTTTATTCCCACTGCCAGATGATTACTATCTCTGATCACACTATGAAAGTTTGCCAGTCACAAATCCCTATAATGTGTAGCCTTTATACTGCCTTGATTTACGTTAATCTGATCTACCAACAAATGGGCTCATCTGTTTCATTCTGACAAAGTTGATTTATGTTGACATGTTGACTTTTGTACTTTCCAACGCTGCATTCCCTTTATTAGGTTTCTGACTTTCTGTCAGCTAGACTGGGTTGCCTTTCTTGCGTTTTCATCCAGGTGAGAGGTATTTCAGTGCTTTTAAAAACTAGGACTTTGAACTACTTCACTCAATAAATTTGTTATTAATATGGACAGTACAATGACATTCCTTTTCACTTTCAAATATTTTAGTGATTTAATTTTCTTTTCATTTTGGTTGATGCAAATCACCAGTAATGCTACTGAAGTTATTTCTGTTACAGTGGCAGAAAGGTAGAAATTTAGAAAGAATTGATACCTCATTATTTTAAAAGAACTAGAGTGAACATTGGTACTGAGTGGTACCAGAGCATAAAAAATTGCTTTGCCTTCTGTTCAAAGTCTGTATTGTCAGGACAGGAATCCCAGCTTCCTAGAGAAAGCGGTGTGCTTCATGTCCTGATTCCACTCCTTCAGGAAGAAGGAACACCTCAAGGCTCTCACTGAGGAGCTCATACCCTGATAATAACCCCAGTTGAGTGGAGGTTTGTAATTGAACAGCAGAGACCAGTACTCAGCATCAATGCAGCATAAGGATTGTGTGTCCAGGCCTCCCATGATGGAAATGGATGACTCACTAATACCACAGAGATACATTCATTTTCACACAAAAGTGAGGTAAAGAACAGCTAAAAATACTTTAGTGAGACAAGAATTTCATGAAAGCTCCTATTCCTGGTAGCTAGGTGAGACATTTTTCGGCTGAGTGATGGGGCGATGCCCTGAGAAGGCCAGCTGTTTCTACACTGTGTTGAAGGTATCACAGGTAATATTTTAATTTCTAAGAACTTCTAAGGATTGAACATGGAAAAGGTAGTATGTGTGTTTCAGGCATAATCAAAACAGAATTTGAGCAAGATTTCACAATACAATGATCTGGAAAGCATCTCAAGAGATCATCAATGCCAATGCAATTAAACCAGACCTTGAGCTCTGAGACCTCACCTCATAAATGGGCATTCATCCCAGAGGAGCGATTAGAGCTAGTCAAAGTAACCTCCCTGAAACCTGTCTTGTGTGGACATTGGGTCTTTAGCTCTATCCATTTTGCTCTTTAAACCCGATAGTCTTCTGCCATACTAGTTCCTAACATAGACCACTTTGCCTGGGGATTATTGAAATTACAGATTTTTCATTCAACGATCAAATCAAGAAATGTCTTAAAATATTTTTTTATTTGGATCAAACCAACATGAAAAATATTTTTTTAATCCCCCAGTATAAAAATAATAGATGATGGAGATGGAATAGAGGAGGAAATGTCAGTTGAAAATAGTTATGCGTCCCATTTCTCCTTTTTTTGATGAATTACAATTTGCTTTAAAATGTTACTATTCTTAGTACTCTACTATTTTCATTTGATTCTGCTCTAATTTCACTATTATTTTAGTGATATTTTCTTTCCATACAAAAAGATATCTTGAAAAAAATCAAAAGCTATAGAAAGAAGCAGGCTTTGGAAGGATCACAGGACAGAGATTTTAAAACTACTAGGTTGGCCCAGTTGTGCTCTGTAACATCACCTACCTTTTTTATTTTAAAACCGCATGGAAAAAGAGATCAAAATCTGCAGGCGCTTACGCAACCCAAAGACATGCAGAACTGGCTGTGATCCTGAGGCTAAGCGTGCCATCTAGTGTTGGATATTGTTTGTAGAAAGGGAAGGATTAATTAATCTCAACGTTTACAATATTTGTAATAATATCCTTCATCACTTGCTGGACAGGCTACTGATACCACACGTACTAAAAGCAAAGCTAACCACTAGCAATAATTTTGCACCTCCACCATGTTTAAGCAGTATGTGTGAAGTCTGTGAACAACTTGTTTTTGAAAGCTGCTGACCAACATCCAGTAACAAGCACATACCAAGAAAAATGAGCCTTCTGTAATAAAATGTGGTACATTTCGATGAATACAGTTGCCCAAATTTACATTACAGGATCTCAGATACCTGATCCTGTAGACCTTGCATTGATTGCTTATTTTAGGAAATTGCTGGAACCGTTATGGCTGTGCAACAAATTGTAACAACAGTTTTCCTGAAACTCTGAAAAGAAGGACTATAAAACCCAATTACCACCTTCACACAACAGAAAAAAAGGGTAATGAAAGTTGAATAGGTGCAGACTGCTATTTTTTGTTCTTTTGATTCTTGTCAGCTACTCCATAATCATTGATGAGACAGCAGCAGCAGTAGAGATGCTGACAGCCAAACCCATCGCACCCCTTTCATTCTGGAAGTTCTCTTAGCACATATATTCTCTTATCACTGAAGACCAAAAGCTTCTAACACTTGTTACCATAAAGTCCCCCTAAACAATTACTAGAACCTTTCATGGCACAGTAAGGTCAAGTGTGAATGAAGCTTATCACGCCTCAAATTTAATGCATGCCCACAGATAAGAAAGAGTAAATACTTTGGGATAAGGTGTCCTTGTTTCTTTAGTTGTTCCGTTTTGGGCACCTCAAATAAACAGAAATTGTGCCTGAGTAGGGCCAGAGGCAAGAAGTTGAATGTCAGAGAGATGTTAAAAAGACTGACTGTAAAAATCTATGGAAACAATTATTTAAACATCTTTCATCTTCTTGATGTATTGATAAAATGAAGGCTGATGCAGGCCCCACACGGGAAAGCAGGATAAGGAGAGAAAAAGGAGGGGCATTTGAGACATTTAGTCACATTTCCCTGTTTAGTGTGATAAAACAGCACTATTATTAACTGCAAAGTGATTTCATGTTACATCTTATCCTCTGTAAGTCAGGCTGCTGCCAAAAAAAGTCTTTTGGATTGCTCTCCTGTGGTGCTGCGTGCTCACCACTTTCCTCATGTTGGATCTAGTGATCCTGCAACATCAGATTTTGCCAAGTCAGTGAGTTGATCCAATGGAAAAGTAACTGGGAAAAAAAAAAAAAAAAAAAGTTATTGATCAGATAGCCACAAAACCCAACATCCTGCAGCCCTGCTGTATCACTGTATCAGGTGCTGGGGCAGGAGGAGCAGCACGTCATTCAAGGAAGATCACCCCTTTTAGCAGCTGCCCACATTCAACTGGTTTAAGAACAAATGAAACTACACCAAAGAACATGGTACCACATGCAGAACAAAGTATTCACAAACTGGTGTGAGGTGCGTTCCTTGAAGAAGCAAAAAATACCAATGCAGCAATGCAGCAGAGTAAAATATTTTTGTACACATAAATATTAAAATTAGAACTATTTGTAATACAGATAAAGTGATATTTGTGGATATTTAAGCTGCATCCTTTGGAGGAAAAAAAAATGCTTCTTTATCAAATTAAAAAGATAAAATGTGTTTCTTTTCAATACACTTTTTTTTCCATTTCATTAACTTTTCCTTGGTCATAAAAATGCACAGCATATTAAAAAGAAGGAAAAAAATATTCAGTGGGGAACATCAGTCTTGCTATCTTCAGTTCAGTGTTGTTCTCAATCACCCAAGACTCTGAAGGCAACTGGAAACATTAGGAGACACTGAATTTGCAGTGATCTTCTCTGGATTTAAAGAAAACATATCTCTGCAGGTAGGAGAGCACCCACCCTAGCAGCAATGCTCAGCCTGACCGTCCTTCAGGAAGACGCAGAGCACCCAAATCCGTCCCTGACTTGGAAGTTTCTGTGCATGCTCTCCCCAGCAGTGATCCAGTTCAGAGTTACTACTTGCAGTGAGCCTGAATGGCAAGGTTGAGCAGGCAATGCACAGCAATTTGTCATGTCCCTCACAGCAAACAATTTTGGAGCGTGTTAGAGCAAGACAACTGTAGGAAGCACTATTTCAGACTTTGATGTAAAGATATAGGAGAACCATCATATCCTTTCTCAATTTCATTACCAGTGATCACAGTAGTAATTCAAAGACCAAACTGAGGACTCATTTGCACTGAATATTAATACAGGTGTAATAGATAAAAACTGGCAGGAGTAGTTTTCAGAACAATGCATCTGCCAGCGACAATCTTTGAAACAAATCCAAGTCTACCCGAGCAGCTTTTTTCCCTTTCTTGAAAAAGTGACTCACTATGTTCAGCTACATCTTTTCAAAAGAAAACATTTGGACTCTTTTATTTTATAGACTTTGATCCAATGTCAGAATGGTAGTGATTTCAGTGGAGGTAAGCTCTTAAATAAGACTGGGGCATTTAACCGTCTTTGAAGATAAGGTGTTAGCTTTAGTGAAGGAACTTACTTGACAGTTTAAAGATGAAAACCTCCTTTCATGCCAAAAATAGAAAGAACACACCATTTTGGAACTGCCCTGCCTACTTCCCTTACTATTTGGTTGCAGAAATCACCTTGACTTTTACAAAGAAGTTATTTCCTGTGTCATTTGGCTCCTCGTCTCTATTAAAAGGGCTAGTACAGGTGCTTAAAATATAGCAGGCAACTTCAATTCTGATGTCTGCTGGACAGAAAACAGACTAGTGAACAGTTCACTAAATACCAACAGTCACCATAAGTTCATAACCAGAGCCTGCACAGATGTAGCTCCATTGGAATAAATGGAGTTCTGCAAGCAGAACACTTGACCTAAGGACTAATTCTGAAGCAGTCTAATATCAGTCCTCTGAGACATTCAATCTACGTACAAAAAATTGCCCTTAAACTGGAGAAAATTATGGAACCCAACTTGCTTAACATTTTAATTTTCATTTAAAAACATGTTCAAAACCTGCACATTAAAACATCTAATTTTGATAGTAAAATACTGAGAATTAAATTGCCCTTTTTCTAAATGAATCTTTTAAGACTATCCTGTTACTCAGGACACCTTTCCCATCAATATCCTGAAGCACCCTTTCCCTCACTTGTTTTACTTTGGTGAAAGAATACTTCATGTCCTCTCCATTACTTTCATGCTTAATGGTATTGCAATGAAAGAAATGACACCTTACAGAATTAGGACCCTGACTAGCATCCCTTGGAGGCTGAGTTTCAGATCATTATTTCTGCTGACACAGTGCAGCTGTTGCAGAGATTTTTTTTTCTAGGAGCAACTTCGATTTTTTTTTCATCTTTTTTTTTTTTTTGCCACAGAAGTCTTTAGCGGGAAGAGGAAGGCATGGCTTGTTGGATCAGTGATGTAACAGCAGCTGACAGGTGGGTTTCAGGGAACTCTCTGGGGCCATGGCCTCTTTAGTGGTTTTACCACTCTAAACTCAATTACAGCAGAGTTTCACGCTCCACAGCAAACTCCAGTCCTTTTTTGATAAAAACTCTACGAAGTAAATAAGTCATGATGATGATATGGGTCTACCATTTAATATTCATTGAAGTACATATGTTTGAAAATTGGAAGCAGAGTTTAATCCATTTTCATATTTATATCAACATGAAGCTTTAAAAAGGATATCTTTCCTTTTCTCTCAGAATCCCGACAATTTCTGGTCTGACAAGATAAATAAAGATGTACAAAATTCACTTTGAATATAAGGAGAAGACCCACAGAGATTTAAAATGCAAACCTTGAAGTATGTATCTTGAACCTATTCACTTTCAAAAGAGAACATGTCTCCCTTCTGTTTGATTTTCTGTTTGATAGAAATGACATAAAATACATTAAAGGATCCATGATACTTGATGCTGTGTGCATAATTTGATCACAATCTCCTTATATCTTACTGCAAAGTGCACTGATGGTGTAGCATAAAAGGTTAATAGATTTTATAAAAGGACTTTAAAATTGATGACCAATTTCTACTCTCATTTAGACACACGAGCTAGAACTAACTTTTCTGTCTTTGATACATTTGAAGTTAAAGCAGTCATCAGAACTCGGTTGTGTACAGCTATGACAGTTAAATCAAAACACACAAAATGAGTAGTCTGTACGAGAACTACAAATAAAACTGACAAAATAAACAAAGCATCAGTCTCTGCTTCAGAATCCCTAATTTAGAAAAGAACACTTCATATAGCATTAAGTTTAATCATTATAATATTAAAGTTTTACCTGCCCATGTTCACGTATTTTGAAAAATTAATAAAAAATAAAAATTAAAAGGAAGATGTAGCAAAGTCTTCTTTGTCTCCACATTTTATTACAGAACTCTAAAAGATAAATGAACCTGGAGAAAAAAGAGTTAACATAATGATGTCGTCTTTTATTTGACTGAATGTTTAAGCATGGTGGTACGGCTGATGGCACCTTGTTTAATAATGCAGTACATCACTTCCTAAGGGGACAGGGCTTGATTTGAAAACTGAATATGGTGCACTCTAAATTCTCTTCCCTGAGGAAGGCTGACTAACTGATAAGTGCCATGAGCTAGCACAGGGACTGATTCTGTCAAATCAAGCTCAAATGGAAGGCACAATGTAGACTCTTCTCAAGTCTTAGTGAAGTAATTTGAGCAGACGTTTGTGACATTAGACAGTGCATCAACTATGGAATGCTGTAAAAGTTCACTGTCTTACTACAAGGTGGTCTTTAGATGACAGGATAAAGAAATCAGTGCAAATTTGTTAATGTAACAACTTGGAAAAGCATGCTAAAAATGTCACTCTATTGGGATATGTGATAAAATGTATAGGGAAGTGACTGCCAGTTGGGTTTCCTTGAGTTCTTTATTAGAACTCATGTAAAAGGCAGAAAAATAGAGAAACGCAATAAACATACAATATATATTAGTTGCTATCAATCACCTAGATTTTTGGTTTTGCTGACCTAGAAAATATTCCAATAGACAGCTTAAATCTCTGAACATCTTGTCTAAATGAGGACTGAAGAATAAAAATCTTCCAAGTCAGGAAGAAACTCACACAGGTTGAGAAGGAGATAAAATCTGTTAATCAGAGATAAATAATGTGATAGCACACAAGGACTAACTTTCAACAAACCTTCAAGAAACTGGAAATGAATGGAAATACCTCAATAAATAGAAGAGAAAATGGGAGAAAACAGGAATTTATCATTGGCCAATGATTCTTGCCTGATCCCACTTTTTTTTTTTTTTTCAGGTAAGTAATTGGTTTATGATTGTACAAAATGAGGAAAATTTTGCCTGGCTTCCAGTAAAAAAATTGACAAATTGCTACCTGGGAAAGTTGAAGATGAAATTAGTAAAGAAAAACATGGTAGATTAGGAACTGATCAAAGAGGATATAACAGCAAACAATGTTGAAAATAAGCATTTCAACTTAGAGCAAGTTTATCAGTATGCGTGTTCCAGGATGTTTTTGAAAACAAAACTTTATTAGAAGTTCTGTGGCCTTAACAGAGAAGTAAAAGTGTACTGCTGAGCTGGGTGGGTAATGCCCAGTTAAAAGGTCCACTGATAGAGAAAGAATCAGAACATCTTGGAGAAAGACCTGATGACTGGAATAAACTGGGAAGAAATGGTATATCACCAAATGCAAGATTGCACATCTGGACACTAATAAAATTTTTGTTGTGAGCTTGAAATTCATCAACCGGGTAAAGATTGGTGTAACAAGTGATCAGAGGAGGAGTGGCAATGTCAATCTGATGCCAGCGTGAGAAAGGCATCTGATACCAAGATGGTATCAGATACCAAGATGGTATCAGATGAGGTTTTTCTGTCAGAGCACTATTAATATAACACAGCTGGTGATGCCCTACCTGGAATTCAGTCCCATATTTCAAATGCTCCATTTCAATAGTTTTAGGTATATATTTTTTTTTAATAACAACTCTTCACATCCGTTTTGCAAAGCTACTTGCTCTCTGGAGGTGTCACAGGGAAATGAGTGATCCTTTGCATTTGAGAGTTCAGCCACTCTGCAGGATCAGACTCTTACAGTGCCTTTTCCTTGAACTGGATGGATGTCCTGTCCTCAGTGCTATTTATAACAGGACAAATTGTGATCGCTTCAGGAATGGAAACACTATAATACTAATGAGTTTTATTTTAGCGCTCCCACAAAGAAAATATTTTGGAGAGGAATCAAGTGTATATGCTTTCATTTCTCTTTATTATTATTTCTTCTTTCTTTCTTACTCAATCTGGAGCTGTATGAAGCTCTATAACACTACTTTCAAGAGCAGCGTGCTCAAAGGAACAATTTAGGCCAGTATCTGAGAAATGTCCTCAGCCCAAAGTACTGGTAATACACAAGTAAATACATTAATAATCTTGTAATAATGGACCACAGGGAGAATTTTCAAAAGCATTCAGCATTTGTAGAACTTGACAACCAGTGATATTAATGGCATTAAATTAAGAATTTGAAAGAGGGAACATCAGCCACCTTATGCTGCAGACATGGAGTTAAGACGCAAATGTACTTCCAGTGCAGGTGATACTGAGAAGTTTTGCAACAAACTCACACTCAGGTTTTAATGCTTGGAATTCCACTTCTTTGCAGTGCACAAATGTGTGTTGTTCACCACCCTAGTGATCCTGACCCTTTTTAATCCAGGCAAGAGTCAGGAAACCATACAACCTATTATGAACAAGACAGACCTGGTGGTGAAGTACAGGTTGCCCAGAGAAGCTGTGGATGCCCCATCCCTGGAAGTGTTCAAGGCCAGGCTGGATGGGGTTTTGGGCAACCTGGCCTAGTCAAAGGTGTCCCTGCCCACAGCAAGGGGGTTGGAATTATATGATCTTAAAGGTTCCTTCCAACCCAAACCATTCTGTGATTCTGTGTGAGACCTGTACTAAACCCAGCCCTTCCAGTTATAGTACCTATTACCTCATTCCATACGTACACAAATCACTGAGAGGCAGTGAGAGTGAGGGAGGGAGGGAGGCAGGCATGGACAATCCCCTGGTGGAGTCTAATTGTTGAAGGTCTCACACAGAGCACCCACAGTACTGAGGCTCATAAACACTAAGCTGGAATACAATAGTTTAATTAATGTAGACACTGAGTCAGTGACATTTAAAAAAAAATCAATTTGTCCTTTTAAGATAATAGAAAGGATTTTCTGAAATGTGTGTTTATAAAATCCAGAGTGTATTTATCACTAAAACATCAAATGTCATCAGTTGTTTTGTGATAGCCTTCTATGATGGGATGAATAGCTGTGTAGATCAGGGGACAATGATGGATGTGGTCTACCTTGACTTCAGCAAGGCTTTTCACACCGTCTCCTATAACATCCTCACAGACGAGCTCAGGAACTGCAGCCTAGATGAGTAGGCAGTGAGTTGGATTGGCAATTGGCTGGATGGCAGAGCTCCGAGGGTTGTGCTCAGTGGTTAGGAATCTAGTTGGAGTCCTGTAGCTAGCGGTGTCCCCCAGGGGTCAGTACGGGTCCAGTGGTGTTCAACTTACTCATCAATGACCTGGACAACAGAATGGAGTGCACCCTCAGCAAGTTTGCTGATGACCCAAAGCTGGGAGGAGTGGCTGATACCCCAGAAGGCTGTGTTGCCATTCAGAAGGACCTCAACATGCTGGAGGGTTGGGCTGAGAGGAACCTCATGAAGTTCAACAAGGGCAAGTGCAGTGTCCTGCACCTAGGGAGGAATAACCCCAAGCACCAATACAGGCTTGGGGATAACCTGCTGGACAGCAGCTCTGCAGAGAGGGATCTGGGACTACTGGTGGACAGCGGGCTGACCGTGAGTCAGCAATGTGCCCTTGTGGCCAAGAAGTCCAATGGGATCCTGGGGTGCATTTGGAAGAGTGTTGCCAGCAGGTCAAGGGAGGTGATCCTGCCCCTCTACTCAGCCCTGGTGAGGCCACACCTGAAGTTTTGTGTACAGTTTTGGGCTCCCCAGTTCAAGAGGGACATGGAGCTACTGGAGTGAGTCCAGAGGAGGGTTACAAAGATGATGAGAAGACTGGAGAACATATTGTACGAGGACAGGCTGAGAGAGCTGGGCCGGTTTAGCCCGGAAAAGAGAAGACTGAGGGGAAACCTCATTAATGTACATAAATATCTGAGAGGAGGGTATCAAGAGGATGGAGCCGGTCTCTTTTCAGTTGTGCCCAATGACAGGACAAGAGGCACTGGGCACAAACAAGCACAGGAGGTTCCGGCTCAATACGGTGGGGCACTTCTTTACTGTCAGGGTGACAGAGCACTGGGACAGGTTGCCCAGAGAGGTTGTGGAGTCTCCTTCTCTGGAGAGGCTCAAAACCCGCTTGGGTGCCATCCTGTGCAATGTGCTCTAGGTGATCCTGCTCAGCCAGGGGGCTTGGACTGGGTGATCTTCAGAGGTCCCTGCCAACCTTGGCCATTTTGTGTTTCTGTTTTAGAAAGTCATTTAAAAGTTATATTTACGTGTGATTGGACTTCATTACAAATCATAAGGCTGATAATATTTAATATGGTACATGATGCAAAAAATCTGATAATAGTCATAACACCCCTTTCCAGCCAGTCTGAAGTGATTTTCTTTGAAATTCTGAACATCCTCCTAGACTGCTGCTCATTTTGCAAGAAAAAACAGAATAGAGAAGTGACAATGGCATCATTAAACTTCTTCCTTGCACTTTCACGAGTTTGATAATGTAGTGTAGTTGAACACTGAAAGAAAATGGAAGCATCCCCAGATAATGCCAGTGGGTACCCTTGAAGCATTTTGCTTTAATATCACTATGCCTCAGTTTTCCTATTTTTAAAGTGTTGATAATATGCACACCAGCAGACTGCTGTAAAGCTAAATTTATTATTGTTTGTAAAATGCTTTTAGAGCATCCAACTGAATGAATGATAGATATGCAAACAGAACCTCTTGTAGCTATTCTTCTCAGACAATTTCTGTTGAATTTATATAAAAAGAATACTGATTATTCTCAGGTAAGTATTCTCAAGCAACCTATGTTGATTTTTTTCCCCATAAAATGGAATAAAGGTTTTTTTGGTCAGTTTTTTTTTAACATTATAAATAGAACTGCTTTGGCCATTAGTCATTAAAAAAGTACAATGTCCTTAGTTGTTGTTTTTTTCCCCTCAAATAAACAATAATAAATTGAAAATACATCAGATGCACTGTCAAGATACACAGGCACTCAACATCTATGTCATACTGACATCTGTTACATGAGCATGGGCTCACAGTCATCATTGCCTCTTCTTGTCAGTAAAATATTGTTAAAGCTTTCCAAGCATGTATTTGCTTTGGATATGTAACTTCCAGAGAGGAGGTTCCGGCTGAATATGAGGGGGTACTTCTTTACTATGCGGTGACAGAGCACTGGGACAGGCTGCCCAGAGAGGTTGTGGAGTCTCCTTCTCTGGAGATACCCAAAACCCACCTGGATGCCATCCTGCACAATGTGCTCTGGGTGATCCTGCTCAGCAGGGAGTTGGACTGGGTGATCTTCAGACATCCTTACCAGCCTCTTAGCCATTCTGAGATTCTGCAGAGGAACAGTTCATGATGTCTTGCCCTTTGCATCCATGCTGTGATGTAATCTACAGTAAGACCAGCAGTAATGAATTCCCAGCTATGGCCAGTCATACCTTCTGGGCATAAGCCTGAGACACGGCACACCTACTTTTAATAGAGCCAAGGAGAAAAGATTTCTGGAGCCCCTACAGATACGTGCAAAATACACATTTGTTCCCTGCACTGAGTAAAATGCCCAAAATAGAATGACTGATGAATTCCATGAATATTTGCTATACTTTCTCTCCATTGCCACATCTAAACCTGTAATTTTTATGTGCCTAGTTCTGTACACTCCCAGAACAGTTGTTGTTTGAGATTTATATGTAAGTTTTTCATTCCTTCTAGGCCAATCTGCAATAAAAACTAATACAGACACAAAGAAAACACATGAACGTCGTTAAGGTCTTACCTGGGTCAGGCCCACTCACTGCTGCTCTCACATACAAGACCAATAGGAAATGGCCAGAATGAATATATGAGCTCAGAATACCATGAATAAAAGTTAGTGATCCAGAGGAAAATTTGTTGCTGGAGAATATAAGGACTTCTGACACACCCAGAAATCTGTGTTTAGAAACATCTGTGTAGCCTACATCTATCCATAAATGTAATAATTAATGAAAACTAAAATGAGTGAACAGGATTATTTTTTAAATTGATATACCATGATCACCCTACATGCTCGAACTCTTCACATACACATAGTATGAGATTCAGCTCTATAAAGTAGCAAATCAACTGGGCAGCAGTAATTACAATGTGATCCAGGATTATCCTTTCTGTTCAGGTGCTTAGAGTAAGCCATAACCAGGCTGGGTATAATAATCTGCACATGTGAACATGTACACAAGTAAACATGCCTGCAGATTGCTCTTGTCTCCTTTCTAAAAGTCTGGTTTCTAATACTGGCAGCAGAAGTACAGGCTCTCTCTGCTTGGAGCGGAAAAGGAGACCTCTGCAGAGTTCTTAATTTCAGGAAGTTTAGGGGGAAACCAATAACAAAACAAAAGGAAACTAAGAGAAAAAAAAACAAAAACAAAAACAAAAACAAAACAAAACAAAAAAACAGATTTCTCATTCTCCAGTGATTCTCCACATTTATACAGTGCAGATAGGCAATGAAGGCTGTGAAACCTTGTGATCTAACCCCAGGCGCTATTGACTTGGCACCATACTAGTTTTCCCTCAGATCAAATGAAATGCCTAAAAATAGCAACACTTGCCAAAACATTTGTGTTTGTAGCTTTGATCATTTGTCTTAACATTCATACCTCTTTTCTTTCTCTGTTCTATCTTGTGATTAGATTACACTTCTCTTAGTTGTGGGACCTAGGATTATGACTGAGCTGGAACTGGAGGGAATACAGCAAAGTACTCAGAAAGGGAAGGGGGAATATTTCTGACATTCTTACCAGTGAGAGCAAGTAGCAATTGACCAAACATGCTGTATGTCTATAGCCAGCTGTTACACACTGGGTGAACGGCCCTTGATCTCTCCACACTGCATTATTGCATTTCCCACATGGCATTACCTTTGCTGACAGATTCCACCCTCCTCGTCAATTAGGATTTTCATCTCGTCCCTCAGGCTGCTCTCTGGGCTTCTTCAACTGATCTTTGTTTTACTTTTATTTCTGGATGCCATGTTATCGCTGTTGCCAGAATTTTGTATGTGCAGTTGAGTCTTTATATAAGCCTAAGCCATAGCTCCTCTGTTAAAAAAAATAAAAAATTAGACAGTGGAAGCAAAATCAGACTGTATAAAATTATCTGGCTTTACTTTTGATCATGCCTCATGTTTTTAAACGTTACATCTTATTCTTTATATTTTTTACCCCCTCCCAGTTGCTCTGAATGACTTCCAAACTTAACGCCAACCACGGCAAAAAGAATAAATCAGGTAGCAACTGGTTTCAGCCCAAGTCTACAGTGATTCTTACTGGCATTGCAAAGCTTACTTGAATTCACAAGGGGCTCAAAAAGCACTGAGATGGCAGAGATTGTTGTGGCAGAAGCAACTGGAAAATGTCCTGAGATTGAAACACAGACATATTAACATCACCCTTGTGGACGCTAATGACTTGCACTTTAAAATGCCAGAGGCTCATACTGGCAGCTAAAACAAAGAAAAAACACATTTTTAGTCTCCAAAGACTTTAGATCTTTCCAAACTCTGAGGGCAAATTCAGCCATAATGTATTTTTGCAGTAGAGCTGGGCAGCTCATGCATGCCACTGGGGGAATCATTGCCTGGAGTTGCTGTAGGCAGTGTAGTCGGTATAGCTAAATAAAACAGCAGCTGAAAACCTTTGAGAGGTTAAACCAGTAATGAAGCATTCTATAATGCAATGCAATCAAACCTAAACAGTCTGAAGGCATATCTTACTGACACTCACCACCCTCATCATTCTCATTGAAATATATTTAAGGAAGAAAAACACCAAAAAAAACCATTTCCACAGGAACTTTACAATTTAAATTGACACACAATTAGAAAAATATTTTAATATTTTGATGAAGTAACAATGTCCTACATAGACATTTCTAGATGGAGAATTCTTTTAAGAGCTTAGTAGTAATGGCAGATTGGAAACTTTCAGAAACTGTAAATGTTTAAAGAGCTCTACTCAAACAATCAGAAAGGTAACAGGAAAGAAGAGAAAATAGATGCTGAGAATAGAAAATGCTAGGAAAATACTTATAAGCAAACACTTAAATGTTTAATGATTCAGTAGAAAAACAAGTGTAGGATAGTAAAAATACAAAGGCCAAATTAATCCTCAGTGTAAATGTAATGACAAACCAAGTCCAAGAAACTTCAAGTGGACTGGGAAAAAGTGCAATTCCTACTTTTTTGAATCTTTTTAATATGCAAGAGAAAAAAAAGATCCACATTTTATTTGTTTACATTAGAAATGAAAGCCATGTGTACTTTTTATCTTCAGAGATTCCATGGATGGCTGAACAACTGGCAGGATAAGATGTGTGCTATATGGATTGCATTAAACCTGAGTTACTGAGAAAGTAATTTATACCTTGCCTAACTGAAAATACATTTTCTCCTTAAGAACAAAAATACCTACCAACTCATGTTTTAGAGTTTCCTTAGGGAACTACACCTACCCCTAAAATTAAACACAACAGTGCCTTTTATAAATCTTATGACAAAACAAAGGAATTAAAATAGAACCACTTTCTTTTACCTCCAAATTACATTTAAAGTAATAGTATTTCTCATAATAGAATGAGAATTCTCAAAAAAAAAAAAAAAAGAATGTGATGTCAAAGTCAAGTGAGAAAGTAATAGGAAAAAAGGCAAAAAATACAGAGAAGAACTTTGTATGGTCTTTCCTGTATCAAATATTCATAAATGAATTCAAAGTTGGTAAGTGAAAAGTGTTTGCTCAATGAACCTCTAGGTCTGTGCCCCATAAGTGCTTGGGCACATCTCTATCCTCATGTATATCTCGGTAACAATGAGCCACAGGTACAGTTAAACCTGGAGTTGTCAAGTCAGTGGCCTAAAAGTGAAATATGAAAATCTCTGTGGAGTTCCCCTTACTCTTGTAAGAAATACATTTTTCCTCTCCGTTTAAGCTTTATATATTTAAAGGAATTCTCATTGCAGTAGTACAGGCACCCGGGTTACAGCCAGCCAGCAGAGAGCTCCTTCTGCTCCCTAGCTGAGAGCCAGGGAGTTCTGCATGGCCTGACATGGGTCAGACAACCAGCAGTGTTAGCACTGATTTCAGTACTGCTCAATGAGAATTTACATTTAAATAAGGACCAATATCTGACTAGATCACATTTGAAATATTGAATTTAATATTTAATTGTAATTTCATGAGCCCTTTAAACCAAGATAAAATAGTGTTATTGCTAAAACACAACATCAAGTTGCCATCAGCCACTTTGCTTCCCGTTTCTGCGTAGGCCCGCTCCCTTTCATCACCTTGTGTTGGCACAAGCATTTGTGTGGCTGTGCAGTGTAAAGTTAGTTGACAGCTAACCCAGACCGATACACCCATCTGGTTTGTTAAGCAGCTAAGTAAACACTTGTGCCAGAATAAAAGGATGGTGTGGGTGAGGACTCAGAGGCAAAATGCAGGTAAACATTTTAGTATGTGCTTCTTGATAGTTACCTCAGACTATGTTCACACAATAGCTTCACATTATGACACACAGTCCCTTGCCTCAAACAGAACAACCACTTTCCACTTTATGAAGCTTATTTATTCTGTTTATCGAAATTCTTGCAACCTTTATACATTTCCCTGACTGCAGCTCTGTCCTTGCCTTTTCCCCATCTGGGAATTTCTGAATTTCTCCAGTAAAACTGGAGGCTAGTGTTCATTAAGAAGTGTGTGAAAGAATCTAAAAAGTGTGCTGGGGTTGGATGTGGTGTGGCCTTGTCCTAACATGCACGGAGCCAGCTGGCCACAGCACCCCGGGGGTGCTCCCAGCACCAGCAATGCCTCCTCCCTGCCTCAGGTCCTCTCCCCGCTCACAGCAGGTCCCAAGGGGGTAGCTCCATCTTGGGACAGCCCGCTTCCAGAGACCCCTTCCTCATTCCAATGTACCTGAACACATGTACACTGAAATAGCATGACTATTGTCCCTCTCTACCAGCTGACATGACCCAAATCTTTTTGTAAAAGAGAGCCATTGGAGCCACTTATTGCTCCACATTTTTTTATAATTCAGTCAGTGACTTCTCCTTTAGGTTTCAAGCACTAAGCTGAGAACCGCCTCTGAGGAACCTCTCGGTAGATTATCACTTATTTTGTTAGCTCCTCCTAGCAAACACACTGTGCACTGCCAGACAACCATCCTGAATTTACTGCGGATGAGTAGCAATTGTTTCTGAATTGGTGTCACTAAGCAAAATGCCTCACAGAAGTGTTCCAACACAGTTGTCACCTTTATCAACCACGCTGGTTGTCCTGTCAGAACAATGCCAAATTCATTTGACCAAGCCTAATTCCTGTGAAATCAAGCTGCTTAACACTAACTGTACTTAATACACAGCTTTTAATTCTCTGTAGATTAAGTCAACCATCCGTTGACCTGCTACTTCCTTCAGGCTCCATGCCTACATAGCTGTCTTGCATTGCATTTCCCCAGTCACCCATCTCATCACTTAGAACCGCGGCAGATCATTCTCCCGATTCTCTGGAACTTTTCACATTTTCATTTAAAATCAGCATCATTAGTCCAGACACGTACATTAAAAAAGTTTAGGAATTATTTGTTTCAGTCTGATTACATAAAAATAGGTAACGCTAAAAAGCAGGCCTTGTATCCTCTTTACTGTGAGGCGCTTTTTTTGTTGTTGTTCTTATATATGGACACATTGAGCTTTGTTATGAATTATAACTGTGACATTATTAAATGCTTTTATATCTTCTGCACTGCAGAAGAAATACACCTTTTACAGAATTCCTCCTTTCTCATTCATATTTTTGAGAATTTTTGCTTAAACCTGATAGTTAGGTTGCTAACTAGATAGTAGTAAATATAATTTTCTTGTTTGTTATTTGTTTTGCAAATGGCGACTACAGACTACCTCCTAATGTAAGGTGTTACACCAGGTAATGTCCACAGAGAAGTTCTGAATAACTGAGGATTACACAGCCACAGCGCCTAACCCTCAAAGAGGATGCAAGGCCATTTAAGATACCATTTAAGAACTGCTTTTTTTTTTTTTTTTTCCTTGCAAACATTCATTCAGCTCAAATATCAGAAGTATGTGGGAAGAAATTATTACTGCAAAAGATGCAATACACTCTGCCCTCTGGAAACAAGCAACTTTTACTGGTACTTTCTGATGAACAGCAGTAATCAAGAAACAAAACAGATGAGGACAAAGCTCTTTACAAAAAATTATTTTAAGGCCAATATTCAGTGTGCAAAATCAGATTAGTGAAGCAGGAAATTCTTGTTCAAGTCACCAATTCATTAAAATAATCACAAAGTATTTCATGCCTTCATTGGAACATATATTTGCCAACAATAAGTAGAGGATTTTGCAGAGCGAATCCATATTTGTAATAATTCTTTCCACACTGCTAAAAATACCACCTCTTTTGCATGTTTTTGATTAGCCACACAAGCCTACAGAAATACAAAAATAATTTTATGCCACAAGAAATCAAGTATTTATAGTGGTTTGTTAGACAAATTAGGGAAAAGTAAAAGGATTTTTTTCTTTTTTTTCTTTTTTTTTTTTTTTTCCTTTGCAGGGATAACTTGTGATGCACATTGGATAGCCCAATATATTTGACTGCTATTTTATCTTGATTTCTCCAGACAGTATCTGCCCTATGGGAAATACTTGAACTTTTCAGCCTTCACACATTGCAGCACTGGGAAAATATCAGCAACACAACCCATGTTGCTGAAACAGGTTATTCTCTCCAGTTGAATGATACCCACTCCAGTCATCCTAACTGACACTATGAAAAAATTCTGTTTGACAGAGTCTGCAATATTTTATGATAAACATTTGAATAATACCAAACCTAAGCAGTTAGGAAAATATGAGATACTCAGAACGACAAAGAGAATTCAAGCTGAATTCACACTTGGATTTCACCTTCATTAACTGAAATTTTTACTTGAGCTGATATTTTGTCCCTAACACACTGTATACACACAGGTCTAGCTAGAAAGATGTTTTACCATAGCTGTGCACTTCTGAAGAATAAATCTCTCTCTATATATAAACAGATTTTTTTTCATGATGCAACAAGAAAGTAAATAAAAACTCATGCAAGGAGCTAGAGTAACGAGGAAAAAGCCACCACTTACCTCTACTTATGTTAAAGAAATTTATTTATTTTTTAAACTCATCAGTTCTGGAATAAAGGAGAAAAAGCTTTTAAAAACAGTCAGGGGAACAATACAAAATTCCCCCTAATTTAATCTATCAAAAATCCTCCTATTTGCAGAGAATGTCTAGCGAGTTGTTCAATTTGTAGAAATTTTGTACATAATTGACTTGAGTTATAATTTTTTCTTGTAACACAACCAGTACTTGAGCTTTGAAAGAAAAAGTAATAAAGTAAAATAGCTTCTGCCCTGCCTTTACAATTGGAAACATTATCCCTCAGGTAGAGCACTGCCGTGCCAACATTTAATTTGTCATTTGAGTTTATAGGTGGGGTAGAAATGCCTAGCAAGGATGATGGAAAAATTAGTTAGAGAAGAAAAATATCTCAAAGCAGATAAGCTATGAAAAGAATTCAAAACTTTTTCCATCAGTGGCTGATCTGCTTTAAGATTCTTGTGCTCTGCCCTTCCAGATGCTTATTTACACACCTCCCGGTATTTCTGTCTTCTCAGTTTGTCGCCTCAGTCCAAGGGAAGAGAAACAGACCAAAAGATGGTAGGTAGCTCTTACCACAATGAAAGCTAAATTGGTTACTGTTTATAAAGGTCATAATCCAGCTACCACTTTTGACACCCATACTTGAATGACCTGACTGAAACTAAATTAAGTGGTTTTTAGACACGCGAGCTGTGTAGATGTATAGCAGCTTCTGTGCTGCATCTCTCTCTAGAATATATATCAGGAGGTTTACATGCATGAGGTGTATATATACAGCATGCTTACACCGAGGGATTTAACACTCATTTTGAATGTTTGTGGGTTAGTTTTTGCAGACTCTAAGTGGCCTTTAAATTACTCTTTTTACATCACACATGAATAGTTACCCAATTTCTAAAAATAAATAAATAAATAAATAAAAATTCAGTAACCATTAAGGTAAATCAGAGTATCTGTAAGAAAATCTCAAATAATTCTAACCAAAGCAGGAGTCTAGATTCTAGATGCTCTCACTAGATCTGTCGTCCATCCAGAACTCTAAAAATTTGTCATTGTTTGAGACAGGAGGAGACTTGGCAGAAAGAATCTGCCAGTGTGCCCACTGATACACAACAGTATAAGGATTCTTCTCTAAAATTAACTCTGCAAATTTATGAATCATATTTTATTCTATTTCCCAGTCCAGCTAGCAATCTCTGTGATCTCTGAATCATTCCACTCATTTCTAACCAAAACATGAAGCATGCATCAGAAACCGAAAATGATTTGACTTACTTACTGGAGCTACAGGCAGCTGAAACCTATTACTCTACCTATTAGTTTTACCTAAAGCCTATCTTACCACTTTCTCCCCTCCAGCCCTCAAAATAGCCAAACTCTGGGACATTATATTCTTTCAGTACAGCATGCCCACAGTTAAACATGTAAAACGGCAGTGAAAGAAGAATCACAGTGTGATGCACATGCATCTACATCTTAATTCTCACTTTGTTTTTATTTAAAAGCAACAGATTAAATGCTGAAGGGCTACTATTCACATACAGATTTATGACTGTTTTGCAGTCTTCAGTAACAGTACAATATGCAAATCCCTCAACTATGATTCACTGCAGCTCTAAATATACCTTCTGACAAAAGCAGCTACCTCAACTTATCATTTTATGCAGCTTATAGAAAAATTTCCGATGTGACCCAGTTATGTCACAACCATTTTCAAATTGTGATCCTTTGAAAACTAACTGTACAAAAAAAAGCACCTTCTTACTCATCAGATCTACTCCCCATAGATAGCCAGGATAAGATCTGCTGACTTGGTTACAAAGATAAAGGCTCTACTACTTATTAAAATTTCTACTAACCTTGCAAAACTAACAGAGCTGAGGAGAAGAGGGAGCTAAATTCTTTTGCATTTGGACATAATTATTTTACAGTGCAGCACAGCTCTAAGTCCTGAGAACAGCTTGAAGATTTGGGGCATGATCAAGTAACAGCAAAAACATAAAAAGGACTTTTGCCTGCAGAAACATTTTAACTAACACGTATATATGATAAGCAGGGAATTTAGCTCCTTTGTTAGGGATTAAGTGACCACTGGGAAGGAACTGGTTTACATGAAAGTCAAGCATGCTTTATAGGCAAATCAACAGGACCCTTGAACAGCAATTTGCCATTCAAAATTGCCTAGTATCCATCTCTCTCCAGTTCCCAGGCTTGCCTTCTTATTTGCCATTTCAACATGAAACTTAGATATTAGCCTACGTTTTCTAAGACTTGGTGCTTTCATTTTTTCCTTGTTACCTAATTCCTGCCCCAGTATGTCAACTTGATTTTGCCACTCTGCCAAACCCAGAACAAAGCAAAACATTCTGCTGTACTGTCAGAGCTATGCACTCAGGTTTCCTTAAAACCCCAAACTGGCTTAAACTTAAGCACGCTTCCAGCATGGATGAGGGCAGCTTTTTTTGTGTGTGTATGTGAGGGGTAGCAGTTGATACTTGAGAGACCAACAGCCCCAGGCATCCTAGCAATAAAACTTAAATGTCCATGAAATAAAAGCATGGATCTTCCCACTATTTTCTCAAAAGTGAGCTGTGCTTCCTTTTACCTTGTTCCTGGGAGGTGAAACAGCAATTCTTTTTCCATCCATTGTTAGCACCCATAACAGTTGTTTAGTTACTCTCCTCTCACATACTCATCCTTCCTTTCTGTCTCTTCCTTTTACCTTAAATCAACTGTTCCGGTGCCACCCTTCTCTACTTCCCTTCTGAACACATTTACTTGTACCACTTCCATCTCACTTCAATAGCTCTTGAGCTTCTTCATTGTCATCTTCTCAAAATAAAGCCTGAAAACATGCTGACTTCAATACTATTTGCAACCAGAGATTTTTCATGGAGCACCTGCTTTGCAATATATGCTAGGCAACACCAGCCAAATTACAAGACCTGAAAGACAGAAAAAAAAGCTGAAGGCTTTGCAGGATGTTGGAAAATGTTGCTAGCACTAAGGCACTAAAGCAACTCAAACTCTAAAAAGTCACAAATTTATTTAAAAATAATCATAGACTATTTTTTCTCTGAATTCTTTGGACATGTTTAGGTTATGTTGTAAGTATTCTGCAAATGAAACTGAAAAATGCACTTTCACAAGGTAAGAGAAATATCAAAAGATTGGACAGAAAAATGTGAGGTTTTGCAGTAGCGTTCCTGAGAGCACTTTAAAGTTGATCCCAATTTCTCCTCTCAGGCCAAAGTGGAAATGTGGCATTAAAAGCATACAAAAACCTCAGCAGGCGTGAATTCAGACTAAGGTTTTCTTTGCTTGCACAGAAGAACATCTGTGCGTACACATACCTATGTCTATATAGACATAAGCACACTGAGAACCACAGAGAACCACATTCATCATTATCCTTCTGCCTCTCACTGCCTTAAAGGCGATCTCTTTCAGAGGCCCTATGTACACCACATTTTCAATTAATTCCTCAGGACCTCCTTCCCTTTTCACACCAAGCAGCTGTCCCAACTTGTGCAGCGGGGTCACATCTACGACCTCTCACTTGGCAGTGAAAAGGCTCTCTGAGCAGCCTGTCATTTCAGATCCTGTTACCCATTTACCGGATTCTCAAACAAACACCTTTACATTTTGTTCTCTGGAGGGAATCCTAGTCAGAATCTGCTCCCTTGATCTCCTTCAAAATGTTTCTTAAAGCTGTTCTTTATTGATTCTGTAGCAGTGAAGTCTCTGCAAGAACCTACTATTTATTATGCTGATCAATGTCTTCTCATTATTTTCCTTTACCCTTCTAACCATTTGCTCCATCTTTTCCTGTCCTTATTGGAAACGGCGCTGACATCCTTGTACAGTCCTTATAGCAAGCTTCCACCACAATGGGGCTCTACTCTTTAATCCATGATCAAGTTTAGTGAGTACACCCAGAAGTTAACCTAAGAATTAGCATGTATGTATGCTACCAGATTTGTACTTGGATTAAAAGATCCATTTGCGTCTTCCTTATTAAGACTGAACTCTATTCTGTGAAATAACACTGATGTTGCAGAAGACGTGGTAATTACAAATATCATAAATATAATCTTACTAGCTTTAATTGATGCCTTAAGGCTCTTCTGTGGTAAGTGCTGACAATCTAGGGCTTGCTTATAAATAGCAGAGGCGGGTTTTTGTAATTTTGAAAAACTGTGCCCTTTGCCTCTTAATGAGGAAACTTTTACACCTCTTAACAAGTGTAATAGAAAGCAGGTGATTAATTACACAAACTGTAGTTGACTTTATAAAAATCAGTGTTCTGGTGGACAATCTGCTCCTAACTGTTTGCAATCTGTGGCAAAAATAATTGTGTGTGAAAAGACGCACTTAGCTTATACACCTAATTCAGTGTTTTATAATTGTTTTAGGAACCAGCTCTAACATGCGTGCTGAAAGACCAATGCAGATGGCACCTTCTTAAAGTAAACAGGTTCAGACAGAGAACTACAATAAATAAAAAAAAAAAAAACAAAAAAAAAACAAAAAAAAACTTTAATGAAGGTCCTTCCCTCTGCCCCTCATCCCCCTTTTTTTTCTGAGGAAAGTAGGAGACGACACCTCAAAAGCTCCTTCCTCAGCTTCGCTCCCTCACTCACACACAGGCTGCGCCCCGCGCGGGGCCGCCCTCCCCGGCTAACTAACCGACGTGCGCGCGCCCATTAACGGCTGCTAACGGCCCTCCCGCAGGCGCGCGCACGTGCGAGAGGTGACCCCCGGCCGCTGCGCCCCCCCATCCCCACGTGACTTCCTCCTGCCGGAGGAGGTGAGGGGCCCCCTTCCACCAGCGCCACAGAGAAGGGGAGAACGGAAAGAGGGGCCGTGATTATGTAGGGCTCCTCCAACAGCGCGCTCAGCGTTTCCCCCCCGCGGCAGGAAATGGTTTCTCCCCCGCCCCCGGCACGCAGGTCCGGAGCGCCGGCTGCCTGCGTCGCGCATGCGCAGCGGCTGTCCCCCAGCTCACGTGTTCCTCCGGAGCGCGGGGGGCCATGGCCGCGCTGCTCAGCTCCGCCGGGCGCCTACGGGCGCTATGCGCGCGCCTCCGGCCCCTGCTGCCCCCGCGCGCGCCCGCCCCCACCCTCAGGTGAGGCCCCGCGGGGGGTGCCCGGCACGATCGCGTCCCGGGTCTGGGGGGCGCGGGGCCTGCGGGGGCCTGCGGTGGCCTCGGTGTGTGTGTATGGTGGCGTCCTTCTCCCTCCGCTTGCGGAGCCCGGTGAAGGCCCTCGGGAAGGGGCACGGCGCTGCTGGTGCGGAGCTAACCCCTCACAAACCCCGCCGTTAGCTGTGGGGCTAGGGCGCAGGCAGGTGGGGGCGGCACGGGCTGCTCGTTGGTGCCGGAGACGGCCCCAGCAGCTCCTTCCACAGTGAAAGCGCGAGCAGGAACACAGCATGGCTGGCTGAAGAACGCACCGCTCTGGGGATTTAGTCAGTATCAGTGGCTGACCTCAAGACTCGTTTATTATTAAATGTGCAAGTCTTGCTGCAGGTTTTCTTTTTTGCCTGGAAACTGAGAGTGAAAACATCAAACGTGTGAGCTGATGTAGCAGCTCCGTGAGGAGGAAGGCCTGCTGTCCTGTCCTGCCAGCCGTGGTGGGCCCTCTCAGTCAATATAGCGTACTGGCAGTGAGAAACCAGACCCAGTTTTCTGCCGGTCCAGATGGGCAAGTTTGTTCAGCAGAGGGCTAGTGAGCTTCAGGGCTGGTTCAGGGGAAGGGATAGGAACCGAAGAGGCAGCGGTGGAGAACTAGAGTGAAGTCTCAGCACCAAAGTAAGGAGGTTACGGCAATTTGCACCAGCTAAAGTACTTATCAAGCCCATTGTGAGCTGATTTAATTCACTACCATCACAGAAGTCTTTCCTTTGCCAAATTAAAGCATATAATTCACGTTGTTTCTAGTGGTGAAACTGTAACAGCTCCTGCAGTGCTGCAGATCTTGTGAAGCCTGGAGCAGGCCTGCAGAGGAGGGACCAGGGAAGCAGGGGGACACCTGCTGAGCGGTAGGCAGCAGGACCACAAGCCTGGTTAGGGGCAAATCAGGAATAAAACTTTCTACGTGGTGCTAATTCAGCAGATTTTTGTTCTCATCAACTGGAAGCTCATTTCCTAAAATAGTTTGTTGCGAGATGTGGTGTTCGCAGGACTTCATATATGGCTTGGTGCAGGACTAACAGGACTTGCTTTTTAGGAACTGTGTTTCTGTAAAGAACTTGAATCACGATTTGTACAATTTTGGGCCTAACAGTGGGTCATTTTCACAAATGCTACCTTTTGCTTGCTCCAAATTATGCTTCTCTATATCCCCAAGAATAAACGGGGTCACCTGTGGGATGGTTTTAGGGATCTTGTGGAAAAATCTTTAACTTCTTTGCTAGATTGTGTTAAATATATGGGAAATGTGCTAGGTAGAGAACATGTTCACAAAAAAAAAACAGCTGTAATGTTTATTTCAGGTCTATTTATGTTTCAGTCTAAACTGTGAATTTTATTGGAGTAAGACTGAGGAACGCACCTATGTTTTTGCATTTTTTCTGTCCAGTAACTTCATTCCAAAGATGACTTTTTCACACCAAATCTTTGTCTTACTATCACTTTAAGTGTGGGTTTAGGTATCGTGATGTACAGGTGATGCTCTAGGACTGAAGTGTGAAGCAGAGGTAACGCCTATGAGCTGAAATTACACATACAAGCATATAATTTTGATTTGTTTTATAGCTTAAGTAACTATTTGTTGTTTTCTATCTAAACCTTAACTTCTGGAAGTGGATGTCTTTTGAAGAACTAGAATGACTTCAACATTTTGACTTCTGTGCTTGCTGCTCAAGTCTCAATTAAAAGTGAAATGCTACAGCAAATTCCAGAGAACATTGATGAAGCCCTAGTTTTTATAGTGGGAGTAAGGGGAACAGGCATAAGAGTGAATAAATAGCAATGAATAATTCAGCATTTACCATGAGAACTGGGTATGTGACTGATAGCCCGGCCCGTTTGTGTTCTTGGTTCAGTTCCTTTAGCACGGAACATAATGAAGTCAGTTCATATGCTATTTAATTGCAACAGTGATTACAGAAAAGGTGCAGGTCCGTTTATTGCTTTGTAGATGTGAAACAGCAGCTACTGCCATTCAGGCAGGGGTTTTAATTAAAACATCAAACTGCTCTTGGATTTTCCAGGGCAGTCCTAACTGCCACCCCCAGCCCGCAGAGTACACGAGTGGTAGCTGGACTCTTGGTTATGCCTGTGCAATTCTCAGAGACCCCCAGGTCACATTGCTTATCTGCTCAGAGCCAGGGTGATAGGCACTGGAGAGAGAGGCAGCTTGTAACGCAAGTAAGGCTTCAGATTCCATGTGAGTACTGTGAAGTGCATCTGCATCTATAGTAGAGTGAGGAAGATAGATTTTAGTTGTTCTCTTCTGATGCCCTCTGTTCCAGGAAGTGGTTCCTGCTTTACTGAAGAGTGAAAGGAAGCTGAAGGGTGACCTTCTGTGGCTGTCAGAAATGGACTGTAAATGGCCTACACACATTGTCCTGAGAGTATATGATAGCCAAAGTACAAAGTCCTGCAGTCTTTGCTGGCAAAAAAATAACGTACAGAGTACCAAAAGTACGATCCGTATGTTGCTGGGTAGAACGCACCCGTGCAAGCCTGGCAGGGATGCCTGCTATAAGCTCTGAGTCATAGTGGAGAGGCACAGATAGATGCTCAGCCACAGCAAAGCTCTGAAGTGACGTGCTGTTAGCGCTCTCTGTCCATAATTTTAAACAGTTCAGTTGGATGTTAGCGTAGACACTCCATAGAACGGGTAATGGCAAATAATTTCTGTCCTGTTTGCTGGATGAGCAGCAGTTGAGTTTTTGTCAATAGTAGACCTGCAGTAAAAAAAAAAAAAAAAAGAAGTTTGATTCAGTTAGCCATGTGCACAGGCCTAACAGGGCTGATAATCGATGGAAATTTCTTTGAAGCATGGCAAGGGTATCCACCGTAAGTAAGCAGCTGTGCAGAATGTCGGAGGACTAGTTGTGTAGTTAGTAGGGTCTGTTAATGAGACGTCAAAGCCTGCAGTCAGATTGCTGGTGTTTATCACGATATTATGTTAAGTTAGCAGTAGGCCATACTCCTTTCTCATTTTTAATACTTTGTGTAGGGCCTTGGATATACCAAGGCTGTGTCTTTCTGTGACCCTATCCATGCCATTTCTTGCTGGCTGTAAATGGAAGTAAAAGAAGAAATAAGGCTGTACGCTGTGACTGTGGGATTGCACTTTGGTCCTCTGTGTGAGAATTTGAATTAAGGGACAGATCAGGGGAATGGAAGTGATACTGGACGTACAGTCAGAATGCAGTGCTAAATCCATCTCTGAAAGATGTTTTTTCTGGCATTGTCTGTGCATTTTGCTTCTCTGACAGAGCCAACTGTGATCGCGTTTGGACAGAGTGGATGTGCTGGTTTCAGGTGGTCCTCCTGCAGCGACTGATGGCTCCTGGTGCTCTGCTGCGTGCTGCCACACCACAGCTGAGCAAAGGGAATAAACTCTGGGAGTATTTCCCATTTAATTTTGCGTCGATTTAACCTGAACTGACAGTAGATGGATATCCAGTTGCATTGAGCGGTTAAGGAGCATTTCATAGCAAAAGCCTCAGATAAAATCTAAAGGAAATTTACTGTTTCATTTGTCTACCTGTACCATTAAGCGCGAGATACACTGCACTGTGCAACATCACTGTCATGCCATGTGATTACGAGATGAGTGAGCTGTGACAAACCAATGCATCATAATTCAGATCTATGACAGTAAACTACAGTAAACATAATTTCCAGTAAAATTATTTTCTGGAACTTTGTTCCCTGAAGTTTCACGAAGGGAAGAGATATTAAATGTGCAGCCTACAGTCAAGAACGCTGCAACAAACCTTTCAGCTGATGAGTGTTGAGAGAGGATTTGGAATTAAGTTTATATTTTGGGGAGTTTATTCTACGTGCTCCAGGTGATCCATCATGATTTGATGTTGCATCTTGCTGCTGCAGGAGATTGAGTGTTGGGGGAAATGTACTGGCTCCTTCCTTCCCAGGCCAGCCACCTTCCTCTTGCCAGCCAGCTTGTCCTGCTCTGGAACAGGGTGCTGCTGTGGGACAGGTTACATTTGCTGGGGTGCAAGGAAAAAAGTTTTTGGGCTACATTGGATCAGTTAAGGATGTGATAAGCTCCAAAAAGGACTCCAAAAGTGAGCTCCAAAGCAAAAGAGGGGCTGGAACTGCAGTTGCTGGTGACTGTGTATTGTTAGATCAGTCCAG
Organism: Heteronetta atricapilla; assembly: GCA_011075105.1. Lineage (NCBI taxonomy): Eukaryota > Metazoa > Chordata > Aves > Anseriformes > Anatidae > Heteronetta > Heteronetta atricapilla. The sequence continues at coordinate 30,845,622 of CM021733.1, forward strand.
TTGGGTTGCTACACTGCACTTTGAGGTGTTACCAATAGGGTTTTCCTCCTGCGATTGACCCCCTCTTAAGTCTTCAGAGAAAGTGAGGACAATTAGGCTCCTAAGGTATGGATCGTAATAGTATAGCTGTAAAAAAAAAAAATCTACATGCAAGTGTCTCAGAGCATTTTAGGCCTTGCTGGCACTTCTTTAGTTTAAGATTCTCATCTGTGAGGTTAGATGGTGGTGTCCATGACTCTGGGGAACAGAGCAAACTATTGTGTTTGCTAATTTCCCTGAAAAGCTGTTCTGGAGTGAAAAATCATGCTTTTTTTTTTTTTTTTTTTTTCCCTCCCCAAGATCTGTGTTCTAACATTTCATGTCCAATTCAGAGTTATGTTGATAAAGTTGCTAAGAGTGCCATAGGCACTGCTGTTCAAGTTGTCCTTGCCAGGCCTGTTAGTTGTTGAAATGTTGCAGTGAGCTTGTACGGGGCTGGGGCATGCTGGTGAGAACACCTTCTTAAAGAACCCTGGTTTAGATCTGGGAGACGTGATTTGAGCTTTGGATGAACTGCAGTTTATAAACCCAAATGGCTCATGGTTTGCTGCATGCTGCAATTTTAACTTGTGAATTAGTTATGCAAAGTTCTTAGATGTTCTCCAGGAACCGTGTCATTTCTCAGTCTACATGAAAAAACATAAAATCTTCTCTCTTGCCACAGGTTCCCACTGGCGTTGAAACAAGAGTGCAGTGACCTAAACACTGGCCTTGTATGTGACTGTAGCTAAGTCAGGGGAAGCACCAATTAGTCACCACAGGGATTGTGCTGGGGTCTCAGTTGGAATATATAGTCTTGACTTTATTAAATTTAACAAGTGTTTGGAATGTTTTTACGCACAGTGATGAGTTTTAACCCTTGCAAGGTTTCCATTATTTTACTTTGAGCATGGCTTGTATTCTGAAAACTATTTTCTATACTTTTAGCTTCTTTAATTTAGAAAGAACTTGAATATTCAGTATTTTTTATGTGGCATAGCAAATACTTTGTTGCAGCTCTAATAGCGGGAGGCAAATATCCATATGGTGGCTGTGCAGTCCTTTTTTGAGTTTTTGGAATTTGTCAGGCTTTACAGAAAGTGAACTTTCTTCTGTTGCCAGGTAGGCCATTGGAACCAGCATTTTTATTTATTATTATTATTGAGTTTTGGGAAAGACGGGATGCATTTTACTCAGGCTGCTGTTAAAGATCTCTCTCTGTTGCTTCAGAGAATCAAATGCACTGCCTTTAGTCTGCTCCAGAAATATGGAATACAAGTACATCAGTACAATACTGGCATTCTCACTAAACCCTTGCAAGTACAGAAAAAAATTACTGGTTAATTAAATATAAATTCCCAATGGCTACTTCATCTGCGCATGAGTTGTTTACTAGTTTAGCTTCAACATTTTTCCAAAATGCTGTAAGCCACAATGGAAGGGAAAAGTTACCGTTGAAAAGTGAAAGTTTTATGTTGGGTTTAGGGGCATGTAGTTGATAAACCTTCCCTGTGTGGACAAGATCTACAGATTTAGTCCTCATAATTGTAGAAACAAAGCTGAAAATGATGTAAAGGTACAATTATGTAAAGGGTCCAACGTGGGAAGGCTACTTCCAATCTTGCAGTTGTGGCAGTAGGAGACAATTCACTTCATAGAGTTTATTCTTTAGAGCTTCTCTTTGTAGGTACAAAGAAACAATTCTGAAGCATGGTAAAGAGGAAGTAAACAATTTGGGGAAGAATTAGTTGCTAATCCAAACAGATCTGAAGTTTGTGTGTAGCTTTGTATGTTTGCAAGTAAAATGTTTCACACAGAAGGATCTTAAAAGGCTGTTTAAAGGCAACTGATGAAATATTCATTGCAGCTCTTGGAATGGTATTGTGCACTTTGCTGTGTAGCATAATGTTTAATTCTGAACACAGTCAATTAAAATAATAGGAAAAATAAGATTACGCCTTAAAATTATATCATCTAACATCTAGGACGGGCAGGAACTGGAATGTCAAGGTCGTACATGATTGATTTTATCTGCCTAATCTATTTCCCACGCTTCCAAATGAGAAAGTTTGTCAAAGTTTCCTGTTCTAATATTTCCTAACAATTAATATTATCAATGCAATGCTTGAAGAATAAGGTGTAGTTGGGTGTCCTTGGGTAGATGAGTTGTTCAAACCTGACTTCCTGTGAGTAACCATACTGTGACAAGCAGAGTGTCTTCTCTGTGTCACTTCTGTTAAGGGTTCTGCTAGGAGTTCTGTTGTCTAGACTATTGTATGCCATGTTACGTTTCTGTCTTTTTTGTTCAAAATGTACAAATTTATTTTTAATTGAATTTCCTCTATTTCTGATCATTTCATCAAGTAATCAGCATGACTTTGATGTCTGAAGTTCTCTTTCAAAGAGTTTGCCACCATTACTGGTGTGCTCTCATCTGCAAGCTTTATAAGTTTCCCATCTCTTATTCCATCCAAATTGTTAATGAAAGATTTAAGTAGGCATGGGTCACAGTAGTCTTTTCCAAGTTGAGTTGTGGCTCGACATATAAATACATATATGTATAGTATTTCTTCTGATTTTGCCACAATTTGTCTTCCATGAATTTTTGAAAGTAATCCCAGAGGACTGGAGATTAGTTGAGTAAGGTCCATTAATACCTTAAGAACAGTTAATGTTTCTAAAATTAGTCTCTTCTTCCCTGTTCTCACCTACGTTCCCATCCCCTTTTTAAAAGCTATGTAGAATGGTCATAACTAATATCTTTTGAAAGCTAAGCAGTGCACGATCTGTCATTTTGTTTCTATTTTGAGATGTATCTATGTCTTCTAAAATCATTGTTTGTTTATTTAGAAGCCTTTCTTGCTGTTTTTTATGTGACTTCCAAATCTGGCCTTTTTTTTTTGTTCTTACCATTGCTTTTATGCTGTGTTTTTTTTTTTTTTTTTAATTCTTTTAACCATGCGTTTCTCTGCTTCGAAAAGTTATGGAAACATTGCACAAGATTGTTAAAGATTCCTGATGCATGGATAACTGCTTCATTAGTATGAGTTCTCGTGTATTCTTTCATCCTTCACTTGCTTCAAATCAAACCTGATACTGGTTCTCTTAGCTGGTTGAAGTTTGCATTTTTGGAAGCTGTCTTTCATCTGCATTTGGTCTTTAGAATAGGGAACTCAACATTTTTTTTTTTTTTTGTCTGGAATTTTCTCCAAGTTTTGTAGATGATTAGTAGTGATAAGAGCCAAGTTCGAGGCTGTAGGTTCTTTCAGCTTCATCCTGCTTGTGAATCCACAGTAGTTTTTAACAAATGCTTACTATGGGTTGCCCTAGCATTATATGGTGTCTTAAGCCGTGCTGGAAGTATGATTTACATAAATGCTGAAAGCCTACGGATGATAAGAAACACCCAAGTCTTACACTAGACATTATACTTCAGAATGATGACGATGCTGTAGGTGGGTGCCAGTGAAGGCTGACGAGTTCCTCAGCTTGTTTTGTACTACAATACTATTCTCCCCATCTGTCAAAAACTTGGACTCCCATGTCTGTTGCTGTGCCTTGAAATGTCTTTAATCATGAGAAATTAACAGAAACAATTGATACTCCAATTTTAATCCGAAAAACAGGAGTTGATCATGCTTGTGCTTCAATTGCTAATGGAAGTCTAAGCGTAAATTTCTGTATTACAGAGACAGTGAGCTCTGTGTTCCTGCTTGCTTCCCAGGTGTTTTTTCTAACCTGATGTGAAGTACTCTGAAAAGGTTTCATGTAGCTCTTTTAATGGCTGTGTAATAGCGGATGATATGATTTTCATTATATCTTTATGAATAAATAAATAAAGAGCTAGTGATCATTAGTTTCGCTCTTACAGTTATCCAGTGGATAGCTTATTGTTTTGTAGTGTTATTTATGTGTTATTAAAGAATATATGTTAGAGCCATCTCATTTGATTATTACACCTGAGAGGACCGAAGTTTTCATATTTTACTGTTAGTCTTACCTTGTACTACTGGATTTTAATCTAACTAGCCTAATGATTTCTGGTTGAGGGAAAGTACCCTGTGACTGGGTATGTGATGAAGTAGGAGGAAAAGGAAGGAAACAGGGAAAATTACGCCTTTCAAGGTTCAGATTTTTAGTGAGAGACGGCATTGTTAAAGTTTTGCTAAGCTGACAATTTATTCACTACCACAACCTGTGTTTCACTTCTTTATTTTACTTCATGCTTCCTCTGATTTTTACCACAGATTCCTAATCCATTTCTTTTTTTGTGATTTGCTGTGATGGGTTTTGGACATCATGAGCTGTTTCCACATCCTGTCAGAGCTGTGTATGTGTGTCTGAGCTGGTGTTGTGCCGGCTTGGCCAGGTGAATCAGTTTGAAGAGGGATCTGATTAACCTGAGGGCCAGTCTGAAGGAAAGGGTGAGACTTTGCATCCTGGAGGTAGAATTGAGACTGAAGGAGAACTCTGCTTTTTGGCCATCTTTTTTTTTTAAAAAAAATTCTTTTTTATTTTCTGCTTTTTCTTCCTTGACCTTTCCCTATTGAAATAAAATGCAGGTAATTTGCTGGCCTCTGGAAATTATTCAGGAGGATAAATCTGAGCAGTAGTGCTGGTACACATTACTGAAGGACTCCTTTGAATGCCTTCATAAATCAAACACGTTTTCTACCTCTCGCTGTTCTCACAGCTCTGTTAGGAAAGAGAATCGGCTTCAGGCTGATTGTGCTTGTAGATTTCAATTTGAAGAACTTAGCTTGGGCCTGCACGGTTAGCAAGCCAGGATTTACAATGGCTAGGGAAAAGGCATCCCTCAGGCCATGTCCTACTCATGAGATACAATCCAGCCACCCATCAGGTTCCCCACCCTTACCTGCCCCCTGCTTGGGCTTTTTTGGCCACTTAGCCCTTTCTTGGCCATTTAGCAGCTTGCAGCCAGTGGTGGCCTGCCTGCGGGCCTCTTTGCACTGGGGCACCTGCACTGGGGCCTTATGTTTTTCCATATTGTTACGTACATTAACTTGTTCTTTTTAAAATAGTTAAATAAGTAGTGGGCTCTTAGTATTTTGCTTGAAGTTAGAACACTTCCTGATGATATTTCTTGCAGTTGCACTTTATTTTGAGAACATAAATGCTGAAACAAATCCAGTGTATGTTTGGTTTATGTCACAAGATGACAACAGCTTCATGTTAATATAAATCCTTCAGAATGGGGGAGGGTCTCATTTTGCTTTAAGCTGTTAGATACACTTTGTTGTCTACAACACTGTGCTCTGAATTAGTTCTTGTGTATTTTAATTGAAAAGAAAGATATGATTTGCTGCCTTGACTTCCTGTGTTTCGGAAGAGTTGTCTGTGGCTGCTCTGGGAGCAGGTTTTCAAGAGCATGTGAGAGCTGTTGTGAGATCCCATAATGGGACAATAGACTTGTAGAGCACAGAGATGATTTTTAAAAATTTATTTATGTAGGAATAGTACTCAAACCACTTACCACGAATTGGATCTAACTGAAAATCTCAGATGAACAATTGTCACTTTGAGAAAATAAATGAGACTATATCTTTCGTAGTAGAAAGGCTTACTGTGTGCAGCAAAATCAGTCACCTGCTTTTGTTTGTTTACATTAATATGGAATGTTTTTGAGAAACTGTTCATCAGCAAGAAGAGAATTACCTTCTTGACATTAAGTATGATTCGTGTAGTTGCAAGATGACTCTCAGAACTGTAATCTGTACTTTCCTTTTCTTCTTCTTATTCAAGCAGAAATGTAGTTTACCAAGCAAGGTTCCTTACAGTTGCACCTCAACAGCAGGGAAGCGTTACAGAAGAACCAGTGTCAGAAAGTCTAAACAGACGGGCATGGCAGTTTGACTGGGCATTAAATAAACTGGATAACTCTGTCAGAAAAACGGGCCGCATCCCGAAAACCCTTCTACTAAGAGTCTTCCAGGAAATATGCAAAGAAGGTAAGCTGCTTCCAATTCAAGTTAAAGCTAAAGCCTTGATAAAACTGTTCATCAGACCAAGGAAATTTCTGAAGGAGTCCTAATTATATTTTGCCTTTTGGATGTTGTTTAACCTTCTGCATGTATTGATGAACAGACTTTAAATGCTTTAGAGATACTATTCTGCTTTAAATGCACACATTTTCTTTTCAAGGTTTATTTGTCTTTGGGAGTTTATACAACTTGGAAAAATTGAGTGTACTTTTAAGAAATGTTATTACGTTGCCCTGGTTATTACAGTATATTTTTTTTTCTGTTATTGTTACACTTTTCTCATATAACTGTGTTCTGAACTCTTAACAGGGATTGTATCTGTCTACTTTATAGAGTGTATTTTATGTCTGTAGGAAGCCATGCTGTACTTGAGAGGGCATTTGTTTTAAAATGGAACTATACAGGGAAGTGTGGAAATCTATACCCAGGTTTCCCCATTATCAGGTAGCTGTGGATATTCAGATCAGCAAATCTTTTTTTTTTTTTTTTTTAATAAAACAAAAATAAACAACTGAGGCATTGTTCTGTCAGATTCAATATTCCTTTGTCTAAAAATAACCAGACTATATTACTCTTTTGCAAATCAGGTAGCACAGTTGAGATTTGGTACATGCTAGGATGAGTCAGTGGAGATATTTTATGAATTGAGGTGTTGAATTGAGGTGAGAACTTTGAGTATATTGAACAATGACAACATATTGTTTTAATTTTAAAATTTGCTGTCTATCCTGGAAGTTATTGGCTTATTTATATATTTGGATAACAGTCTTAAAGTTTTGAAGCTCACTGGTTAAAAGATGAGTTTTCAATTCATTCTATCTTTTTGTTGAACTTTTTTAGTTTTGTTATTCTGCTTGTGATATCCTTTCTGACTGCTATTTCTTTTTTAGGTATAAACTTACTAATTGCAAATGTGGATAGGCAAGGATTTTATGCCTCTAAGCTTATCTGCAGTCACACTTCTTCATGATTTTTGATCAGTTAGAGTTTTTTTAGGAAGCATGTTAGTAAAGAGTTTAATCGCTCATAGTGGTTTCCTTTAGTAATTTAAGTATTTTTCATTTGGGTAGGCTTTGGGATTCATGAAAACAACAAGCTTCCAAAGGTTGTACTAGGCTGACGTTAAAATAAATGACAAATCTTAATTTGAAAAATACTCTTCTTTTTTTTTGGTTTTGTAACGACCTTGAAAGCAAATTTAGCAAAGTGTGGAATCTTGATTTATTTTTTAAAATGGTATGTGTGTTTTAATGTTCATCTATTTCTAATTATACACAAAAAATACTCGAACAATGTGCTTGATGCTGATCTCACCTTACACCTTTCTGTACTCATACTGCTGATTTTTTTCCCAGTTTCTTTTGACTTTGAAGTACGATGCCGCTAGCATAAAGTATGTGTAGAACACTGGCATCATGAAACTGGAGATGTGTTGGCATTTTTACCATGCTAACTTGATTGTATGCAGAGATTTAAAAGTTACTGAAGTATGTTTCATTTCCCATTGCTCCATGATGTTTTCACAAGCTCAAATCACCATTTGCATTTTGTACCTGCCCTCTTTCACTATTTTCTTATTTATCTTTTCTCATTATTTATTTTTCCCCCACTCCTGTGTGTTTCTTTCCAGATGAGCTTACTCTGATAAATAACATTTCTGCTATAGATTGTTCTATTGAAACCCAATTTATGATAGTGATGTGATATCCCACATTCATTCGTCCTTCTGTGTATTAGAAGATCTAATTCTAGACTGTATTATACCTTTCTGTTCTTGAGGTTTTTTTTCTAACTATTTTGCCATTATTTTATAGCTGTGTAGCTGTTCTTACAGCTCTGTATAACTGAAAATTCTACTTAGAGTGATAAGCAGCCCTAGAGATACCGTTATTGGCAACAGCTCCTGCCTTTATGCTGGGCTGTACAGAACTTGAAAGTGTTGGTATGAAGACTTGGAAGTCATTTGCACAGCATTTATGATGCTGCATACTTCAGGTGATCATGCAAGTCTTCATGTATGTTTCTGTTTGGCATAGGAAACCTTTAATTTTTTTAACATTCAACTTGTATGTAAACATACATCTGTATGATTTTTTTTAAAAGTATTCTGCTTTCTATTCTCCTTTTTAGTATAAATGTCTGTGCTTCCTTATAAAGATGTGATTGAAAAAAACTTGTGTCTCTGATTTACTGGATAATCTGTGAAGGATCCTGCAGCTCTATCCACTTTTGCCTCAGGAGTGGTAGTAAAGTCCAAGGCAGTCAGCTGAGTCCGTAGTTTGGTTTTTGACATCTCTAGGGTTGTGTACAGAAGTTGGATGATGTAGACGTGTGATGTAAACTAGATGTTTCTAGTTTCCTTCATTATTCTCTGGATATAAATTAACTCATTTATTTTATTTTGAGAATAGGCAGAAATGAAAATGAGTGCTAGTGGAAATGAAGAATTAAATTTGGGCGGTCTCAAAATACCTGTTTTGAAATAGTATGGAATTGGAGTGAAGTATTTTACAATTTTAGATATTTTCCAGAAAGTTGTGTCCCAGTTAGGATTAGTGGGAAATAAAAACTACCTGATCACCTGTGTTTAGTATTTTGTGTTGCACTTCTGTTTTTTCTGCTCAACAGAGCTCTGTGTTATGCTAATTGATGTTTTATCACGCACCTTTTGCGGCGTGTAATAGTGTCATTGCTTAATCATTTGGGTATCCTGTTCAGTAGAAAGGTTCAATCTTGAGAATTGTTACATATGAAATGTTTAAATGGATCAGTCTCAATTTTTATATTAAGTGCATAATTCCTTGTAAAGAAATTTGTCTATGTACCATTTACATATGATTTTTTTTTTCTCTGTTTTTCACTTCCATTCCTAATGATGGTCTAATGTTAGCGCTGGAGAAAGGATTCTGAGATAACATTCATACTGTGTGCCAGCAACCTCTTTTTTCAGCCTTAAACTTTAGTTATTTTACTATATGAATAAAAATTGGAGGTTAACAGCAATAGCATAGCAACAAGAGAAGAGTCGGAATAAAAAGGCAAAATGAGTAGGGTTATAGAGGTTTTTCCTTTCTGGGCAATTTGAAAGCTTGTTTATTGATATTTATTGATGCCACTAAAAAGTAATAACAGCTTCTGTCGGGTGGATGAGTTATGATAGTGTCTTGTCATCCTCTCCATGCTACCTTGTTTCTATTAAGTCCTGACATGGCATACACACTTGTAGAACTTGGTAGGTAGGATGTTACTTGCATATGGGTTCATTCAGTGTTGTCTCATTTGAAGAGAGTGGCACTGTGATTCTTAAGGTGCGTGAACTCTTCTCTACTGGAAGACTGAAACCAACTTCCTATCCAAGAACTATAAATAGATGTAAAAATAAATAATTTTTGTAACACTTTTTAGAAGGATGAGTGCCTAGCACTTCAGAAGTATATACAGTATATGCAATTACTTGGACAAGTTACCATCAGAACCTAAAAGTCCTAATTTTAGACAGTAATATGCTATAAATATATTTAAAAGGTCCTTCAATGTTACCTTTCAAATGAATCCCAAAAGAGTAAAAGTTAGAAATACATATACCTATTGAAAGATAGCGTTCCCAGTTTGTCTTACATCTTGTGGCATTGTTGCTTCTGTGTGTGTGTTTGAGTGACTACTTCTGCTTTACTTGAATTAGAACTATTAATAATGTTATTTTTTACTGCAGGGTGTCCAGGGAGTAATCAGATCTTGCTTTTGTTGCGAAGTTGTGGTGCTCTATTACCAGAGGTATTGGCATCTGAAAGAACAGAACTAGCCCATGCAATATGGGACAAGATGAAAGAACTGGGTAGGTTAATTTTGTTAGTCCTTCCTGCTGGAATAGCTGTGTGCTCTAGTTGCTTTCATTGTAATAGAAGTTTAAATGCATCTTAATAGTGTTTATTTGTTAGGTTATAATGGCAAAATCTCATTAGTAAATAAAAGCTAGATTTTTTTACTCAGGTGAGAGACTTATTTCCTATTCTGGGAGTTATACTGACATCTAGGGGTGTTTATAATAAATCTAAAGGTTTCTTTTTCTGATGCTTAAATCAGACTTTCACTTGATTTTGCTTGTTGTAACAATGTATTGTGCTCCTCTTTTAGATGTTATGTTGATATATCTGGTAGGCTGAGTATTCCTAGTGCTACCAGCTATTTTATAAGACGATTTTTAATTTTAAGTTAGGCATTTATCTACGAATGTTGCATAGATGAACTGATTCTTGATAGTAATATTACTAAATGTGTAAAATAAATACACCTGTAGAGGCTGCAGAATAGTGTGCACACCAGCAGCAGTGTTCCTGTGCTCTTTTTATGTTTTAGCCTTTTACAAACAAATGTGTGCTATTAAATAGATGCCTGTTACTGTAAAGGTGGATAGAGGGAAGCAGACTGATTATAAATAATGTTTATCCAGAATAAAATTGATAAGAAATTAATTACCTAAGAAAGCTGTAAAATCCTGTCAAATTTAGAGCATCTATGTTCAGTGACAACAGTTTAAATATTTCCTTAGGTGCTGTCTATGATACAAGCCATTATAACGCCTTACTTAAAGTCTACCTTCAGAATGAGCATAAATTTTCTCCAACGGAATTCTTAGCCAGAATGGAGGAAGCTAATGTGCAGCCCAATCGAGTAGGTATTTTTAATAGTATTTTTTGGTTAATATTTATTGGATAGAAATCATTAACTTCCCTTTTTTGTTTTCTGTAGGTTACATACCAAAGGTTGATTGCTGCTTATTGCAATGAGGGTGACATTGAAGGAGCGAGGTATTCTTTTGCATTCACATTTAAAGAGTTTTCTAAGAAATCTGTTTATTGTATTCCCCTCCATTATTGTTAAAGCTCATTTCAGAGTAATTCCTAGAAACTGAGTAGAGCGAAGAGGATTCAGTATAATTTATGTGAGTACTGAATAGCAGCGTTTTAGAGATAGCAGGAACCTACATCACAAAAATAAAAATAAGCCATAGATATTTGTTCAGATCAAATTGTATTGAAGTTGCTCAGAAAATAAATTATTTTGTCATTTTTAGAGCAGGTGTGGAAAAAGTATGAAGTTATAAAAGCTTACGTAAGAAAATGGCTACTTGAGAGGGCATTTGAGAACAAATTAGTCTAAGGAGTAAATAGTGGTAATTCTTTTTTGTTACATAGGGCTCACTGGATATTCTATCTAACATTAGGTGCATTAATTTTTAGCAATGTTTAGTTGCAACAGTGAGATTGCTGGGAATGTATAATAAGGAAAAAGGAAGATAGAAACAACAAAAAAAATCTCTGCCCCCTTCTCTTGCCTATGCATATTTCAAAATGATAAATATATTTCATATGAAAAAGACCATATTATGTAGCATGCCCAAATAAAATAGCTCAGTGACATCAGTATTTATTTTTGTTTGATACAGTACTTGTTCAACAGTACAGTTATAGCTTGGTAGTTTCTTTTCAAATAAAAAAAATAAAAACTGTCTTTATTTTTTTTCCAGTAAGATTCTTGGATTCATGAAGAACAAAGATCTCCCAATCACTGAAGCAGTATTCAGTAGCCTTGTGAAAGGTCATGCAAGATCAGGGTAATGCTAATACATTTAAAAAAATATATATTCTACTTCTTACTATTACATTTTACTATAATGTAGAGTAATATTGTACAGGAAATTCTCATGTCACAAAATAGCATAATGGTTTTGCATAATAATGTAAAAGATGGTCTTTCTATGCATTTCTGAAGCAAACAGGGCTGTGTAGCGAAGGAAACAATTTTTCTTGTTTCCTAAAATGTTGCATTTCAAGATAAATTACTGTACTTCTGTATTGTTTGAAAATTTGCTGAATTTAAACTTTTGAACTTTGTGAAGTGTTGAAAGTTTTCTAAATAATACAATAATGATTTGTGCTTTGACCTTTTAGGGTTTGCTTAGTTAAATAGGTTTCTCTGTGCTTGTTGCAGCCTTTGTTTCCAATTATTAATACCTTAACGAGGAAAGGTGGAAGTAACAGTAAAAACTTGTGATTAAATCCACTGAGAGTCTTTCTTTTGAATTCTTTTAGAGATATCAAGAGTGCAGAAAACATCCTTTCAGTGATGAAGATGGCTGGTGTTGAGCCAGGTCCAGACACCTATTTATCACTACTGAATGTATATGCTGAAAAGGGTGATGCTGATAGCATCAAGAAGGTATTGTGAGTTTGAATTTAAATGCAACTTGTTTGATCTTTTGTTCAATTTAACTTCAAAATGTTTTTTATCCATATAGGAGGATATACTGATTTTTTTTAAACATTTCCTCATAGCAAAAATTATTATTTTTTGCATCTGAATAGCCAGTTGACTGAAAGCAGTCTCATTCTTTATGAAAAATATTTGTCTATTGATAGTGACTTTTCACACTATGAGAAGACATGCTGAATAATGTTTCCCAGTGAGTGATTTAATAATTCAGGGCTTTTTCAAGAGACAATGATTGTATATGATATATATAAAAGTAAACCTTGATTATCCTGCTTTCATTGAAAGCATAAAATCCTTCCAGTAAAACTTTTTTTTTTTTTTTTAAGGAGAGTTCGTACCTGCAACTTATATATTCATAGTGTCTGAATAAGATAATGGTGCTTTACAGCCCTTTGTGTAGTGATCATTTCAAGTTCTGTTCATTTTTAAATCAAGGAAATATTTGGAAAGGAATGAGAAAGTAAAATTTATTTGATTTTAATAAGTAGTGGTAGTACTAGATGGAGAGGACCAAATCAAGGAAGAAATGGCAAACATATTACTGTCCTGGGGCTTACATATTAAATCTTCATCAAGTGACCTTTTCCCACACACTAACAAAATTTTGATTAATCATTTTCCCCTTCTCATAGTGATCTTTTCTGAAAGTCCTTCCATGATAGGTGGGAATATCTTTGGTGTTTTCATATATTATTAGGTACTGGAAAAAAACATACTGTATCCCTTATCTATCCCTTTTTACATTCTGAGTGTGTTTGACACTCTCTAGATCTTTGGTATTCTCTATGGATTCCTTGGATTCCTTGTACCTAAACCCATGTTTTTTTTTTTTTTTTTTTAAAGAAAAAAAAAAGTGGGGGAAGGCATAGACCACAACCACCAGCTTTTGTAAATTTTATTATTTTAATGTATTCTGTTTGAAGTCAGTATAGAGTTTATTAAAGTTAAGTATCTTATTATTTTCAGACTCTAGAAGAGGTTGAGAAGACTGAAGGGTACCTTATGGATAGGATTTTGATGCAGGTGATTTTTAGCCTTGCCAAGGCTGGATATCCTCAGTACATTGAAGATATTAAAGAACGCATAAGATTTGAAAAGGAATTAATTCCCGGTATGTACCTGGTTGCTGCAATGGTACTTTGCTGCTTAGGTTGGAGAAGCAAAGCATTTTTTTTTCCCCAAGAATACCTAATGCCACCAAAAATCGGTAATTCTGTATCTCAAATATGGAATGAAAATACTAGTTTTGGCATTAGTTGGTGGATTCATTTATGCTGTTCTTAATCACACTTTCTGAAATGTAGATTAAAAACCAATTTTATAAACCAATTATATTCTAAACTAAAATCATTCACATACAAAAATATATGTATTATCTTTTTAACTTCTAAAATTCATTAAGACTTCATAGGAGAGCAGTAATTGTGGAGTCCTTTCTTCAAACAACACTATTGTAACTCCTGTTGTGACAGCTCTTTGTGAATATCATAAAAAGGGAGACAGTAAACACTGACTATAGTTTTCTCTATCTACAGTTAAAGTCACTTTTAGATCGCAGTATGTGTAGTCTGATTGATAACTGTTAATTATACTCCATCCTTGTTCCTTTTCCTTTTTTTTATTTTTGACATGTCTAGAATTTTGTTTCTCTTATCTGGTATCCTGTCATGCTACAGTGGTGATGGTTTGCTAATCTTAAGCATGGTCTTTTTAGTGCAATAAGTGAATTTTGTTGACAATGTAAATAGATCTGAAAACTGAAGTTTCAAATTTTATCAGCGAGTAGTGTTAAAAGGTATGTCAATGATATATGAAAGTTCCTTTCCTAGTTTTCACTACTTTTAGTATTTTAATGTGAAAATAGTTATATGCACTATTCTAATGTTGTTGTTCTGTCTTTCTACCTCCAGATGCGATGAACCTCTGTTTGACTCTGATAACTCATGGCTTTGAAGATATAAGTTTCCGTATTTTGAAGTCTTACAATCATTTATCACGTGATAATGTGGACCAGGGTAGCTTCTTCTTACAACACTGTGTAAATAGAGATATGGTATGCAGCAAAGTAATATTTTTTATAATGCACTAATGATAGTATATTTAGTTTAATGAAACTGTGTAGATGGAAAATGGTAGTTTTTTAAAATTTGTGTAGTTCTTACAGAATCAAAGGATTTTAGTATTTCGTGCCAATTTCCTTAGTAAAATTAAATTCATGAGGGAAGCATGTTTGGGATGTATAATATCCACTTCCTAAACATGAGAAGAATCTGACTGTGTAAACAGCTACAGAAATGTAAAAATATATTAATTTTTGAAATTCTTTGCAGCCTTTGAGCAAGCTGAAGCAATTTTGTAGTGAGTTAAAAGAAACAAAAATGCACTCGGCACCGTTAACATTTGTCTTGCGTTGTGCTTTGGAGGCCAAAAAATCAGGTACTCTGTTTAATTATTTAATTTACATATGCTTATTTAAAGTACTTGATCACTAATTATGTTGTGAATGTTTTTAGCCCTGGCTATCGATGTGATGAAGACCATGAAAGAGGAAGGCGTGCCGCTCAGACCTCACTATTTCTGGCCACTGATAGTTGGGTTCCAGAAAGAGAAGAACCTTAAAGGTTAGCAATATGATATGTGCTCCTCTTGCTTTGTTGTACACCTAAGGTACAATTCTTCACTAAAACACCACTTCAAGATTCACGAGGCTCTTGAAAATAAATGAAGACCTTGCTGTTTTTCTGTCTTTGTTGCAAATATTTTTTTTCCTTCAGAAAGACTTTTTAAGCACCCCTCCCCCCTTTCTTTCTTAATCGTGATACAAATTTAGGTGGCTTACCTTTGTTTAGAAAAATGAGCCAAAGAGTTTATCTTTTTAACTCTTCACATTCTTTCTGCCTTTCAGTGGTTCTTTTCATTCCTCATTACTTCCAAGAGCTTACTCTTGAAGAAACTGAAATCTGAGAGAAGCATTTAATAGGAAGGTGGTGTTCTCTTGGACTGCAACAGTTCTCTTGGACTGCAAATCCAATTCTTTTCTTAAACCAACTTATTATGTACCTGATAAGCCAAATGTGAATTTAGTTACAATAATAAAAACTGCTGGAGAACTTACGTCACTGAATGTGCGAGCCTGACCTGACAGCATCCTGATTGAAGGACAGAAATGCTCAATCTTTTGGATTCTTAAGTAGGTTTAAGCATTTAGCATGCTTTCCCCTGTTACACATGGGGATGTCTACAGGCTATGAATAAGAATTGAACAAATATTAAATTTTAGAGTACAGTATCTAATTCTTTGGTTTGCGTTATTGGTAATTCAGAAAGAATGGTATTGTAAAAAGATGCTTTTAACAGAAGTACTTCCCCCTTGGGGAAACAAAAAACTGTCTTTTTCATCTTATCTCACAGTATAATGTGCTTTAGAATGAGATGCAGAGTTGTTAGTGTGACACTGGGTGACAAACAAAATGCACAAACAAAAAAAAAAGTGCTTTTAGCACTCTCTTCATATCGCAATTTTATCTTAAATATACAGTCACATTCCAGTTTGGAAGAAATGCTGAAACAAGTATTCCCTAATTGTTTCTAGCTATAAAAATGTCTCAAATCTTTTTCAAAAAGCTTTTGTGAAAACAATATTCAGTTTTTATTAACTCTTTAGGATCTGTTCTGCTAGACCACTACCCAAGTTTATCTTCTTACAGGTTTTCAAGTGCTTGAAAGTTCTACGACATTTTAAAAGTCTCTCAGTGTTGGTTTTAGGTGGGTCCTTTGTGACTTACTTGGAGTACATTATTGCCACAAATAAGTAAAATTACATTGTGTCATACTTCTGTATATGTGGCTGCTGCCTACCGAGCAAAAAAAGGTTGTCTGCTTCTACAATGAAGGTTTCACCTCACTGACACAAGTATAAGAGATGCTGAAAGCATTAGATTTAAACGTAGCTCCCAAAGCTAAAGCTCTTTCTCACCGTTGAGAGAAACTCAAGTTTCAGGTCGAGGTCTCTGGCAAGTTCAGAAGTTTCTTTAATTTCAACTCGTGTAAACAAATTGAGACTAAAACTGCTGCAGAAGCCCTTAACTCTGGCTTTCTTTATCATGCTCTAGAAAGCCTGTCTTCTTCTGTCTGCAAAAGCATAATGGATGCATAAACTTCTGTATGGCTGTATAGTACTGTGACTTTGCAAACATGGTTTTGTAATCTCATACTTAGTCTCTCAGAGTTGGAATCGTCAAGTGTGAAAGTTACTACTCCATACATAACTACAAAGGTCAATGATTTTGCAGTTCTTAAAATATGTGAGAAGATATCTAAACGTTTTTTCTTGCAGTGAAGAATCAGTGGAATTATTCTTGCTGCAGTGAAACAAATTGTCTTTTTTTCCCATGTGTAAGCTCACATTCATTTTTGAAATTTAATTGTAATTAAAAAGAAAAAAAAAAAAAGAATGAGACCCACTATCTAAAAACACACTCAGTACAGTTGAGGTAAAGTAAATAGGAGGAGAAAAAACACCCTGAAATTTTCATAGAAATAACAGAGCAGAAAATAATGCTTCAGTGAGAACTTAAAGGTGACAACAGACAGTAAATGAGCAGAATGGTGCTTTCTAGCAGTGAAAAATAATAGGGCTGTGCTAAGAAAGATACAGACACTGCATCACATCTCATACTAAAAAGGAGGTAATAATTGCTTCATCTACAAAGTAGCAATGCCTGGCCTAATGTGTATAATTTTGCATCTCAGTATTGGTAAGGCTGAAAATGGAAAAGAACTTTAAGGGGGGGGGAATGGTAAAAATCTGATAGGAGGTAGACAATGGACTAAATCATTAAAGGACACAGAAGAAAAGCAGCAACATACCTAGAACTGCATGGTACAAATGCCTTAATATAATACATATACTGTGACCCAAGCAATTACATAACTAGTAGCAACATTTAATTACACATTTATCTAATGTTTATTATAGCAAAACCTTACACACTATATCATAGAAGGTTTCCTAACTTCTGTATTTTGCAGCTGAAGGTGAAATAAATAACAGTGAAGTGGTGGCTAGGAGGAATAAAGCTAAGCAGGCAGTTCTTTAAATGTATTGCAGAGAACTTAACCACTCTGAACTAGCAAACAGATCCTTTCAGTCATTTTACACAGGCAGGTATTTCACCTGAAATATGTTCACTTTTATGTGAGTTTGATATATAACTTGCTAATTACTTACTTCTGTAGTATTTATCTAAATAAATTCTGTTAGGCTTGGCAACGGGAAGTATGTAAAAGGGTTTAAAAGAGCTATATGCAGTAGATCAGAACAGGTTTTTGAGATTCAGTTTATATCAAATCATAGTAATGGGAGAGCATAGCAAGTTAAGCACAAGTGTTTGGCTTATGCTGGTAACTGAACATATTGACCCCCTTCATACTTGTAGAATCACTTCGGTTATTTTTGAAGACAGTTTTAAAATATCAATAGTGTATTTTAATTTCGTTTTCTATTAAACTGTTGTGGTTTTATACACAAAACATGGCTTGTGAATGATAATTCAATTTTTACTTTGCCCCAGGGAAAAAAGTTGGATGAAAAAGGAAATAAATGTCTGAGTCCACTGAGAGCAATGAGTGTTGGTTTCCCAAAGTAATTGCTTGAGGTCGTGTTTTGTAGACAGACCTCTCCAGCCAAGAGCTTTGGAGTGCATCTCAGATTAACAGCCCAGCAAAAAGACTTAAATGTTATGTTGTTTTCCTGTACACATCCTCACTTTACAAGTTTTTAAATTGTTTAGAGAACTGCTGTAAGCACAATTATGCTGAACTTTCACATGTTGAACTGTACATAGCTGCCTTAGAAATTAAATTCCCCCCCTGTTCTGGTGGGACCATATTAGATATAAGGTGCTACTTCTCGTGAGAAACTTAAGAAATGAAAGGGGATCTGAAACATCTTTTCTCTCCTTAAGAAGCAGCAAGTTGCTCTGCTCTGTCACAGGAATATTATGATCATTTTGTGATTAATCTCTTACTGTATTTCTTGGTGTTTGGATATACTTATTTGAGGCTGGAAAGGTGCTTTTCTACTTCTGCTGGAGCATTCCAGTGCTGTTCCCAGTACTGACAAAAAAGAAGAACAGAAGTGTTAGGCTGTGTTTTGTTCCCTGTTTCTGTCTTATAATTCAGTTATTTAATTTTGGCTGTTCAGCTCCTGGAATCCGTACATACCTCAGTCCATCATCTCAAAAACCTCTTCTTGATCAAGCAGGGAGGTGACTAAAAAACTTTGTGAGCCCTTATGGGTTCAAGGAACTATTGTGCATGTGTGAAAACAGGACTCCATCAAATTTTGATCTTTTTATACCATAAAAGAAATTTTAAGACTTTGTGAATATGCTGCATTTCATATTACTCTTGTGATTTTTTTCCTCAAATGCAGAAGAACGCCACTACCAACAATACCAAGTATTCTGGAGTATATACCAAGTAATTTCAGGTTTTAGACAATTGCAAAATAAATATTTTTAAATACATTATGTCTCATGCAGACCTTTTGAATGAACTATTACAATAGTTTCAATCCTTAGTTTAAAAAAAAAAAAAAAAAAGAATTCTTTCTCTCAGTAATCCTTTTATTCACAGAGTCTTTTTAGAAGACTGTTTGTGATTTTTTTCTTGGTATTTTTGTGTGTTTTTTGGTCACACCCAGTTTTTTAGAACCCAAAACAGGATCTGCAAAACAATTCATTGAGGTATTGGTGTACAGCTGATTAAATAATTATTTTTAAATGAATGTTTATTTCATTTTCCTCATTTTTTTCTGTTTTTGTGAATGTTTTGTAATGCACATATATATGAGTACAGTAACGCATGTAATACACATATATGGGGAAGGGTGCATTTTCAGACAAGTCTGGAGACTGGTGTTCTAGCTAATGTGACTGTGCTTCTGTCCTTTATAGTCTGTTCTTTGGTAGCTGGGGGAGAGGGAACACAGTATATTTTCCAATACTGTTGGAATACTGAGGTGCAAGTGATACCTAGAAAGTCAACACATAATAATGCTCAAATCTTTACTTACGCGTGGGTTTGATGATACTGTAGTATTTTGATAGAAGTGGGAATGTTTCACTGCTTTGTGTTGCAGAAGATATTTACGTGGCAGTAAAGTAGTTCCTCTTTCCCATAAGGTAGGAAATGTATGCAAACCTGTAGGATTCTGTGTTGATTTTCATTAATCTATTCCAAAAAACCCCTCCACATCAGCCATTGTAGGTATAAAGAAGCTGTACTTGCAGCTTAATTTGACTATGTACAATAGGTTTATTGGTATACCTCTCTAATTTGCATCCCAGTCTTCTGCTGGTGTCCTGATCTTCATACATGCACCTAACTACTGAGGAGTTGTGCCAGGCCATGTAACCGTTCTGTGACAAATGGATATTTGGGAATGGCTGTGCTTAACAAAGCAGATGTCTGTTCTGTTCTAGATACAGAGTTAAGTATCTAGATCTAAGTCCCCTGAGTTTACCACACCTTATTCACTGTGGTAGATACCTTGCAGTCGTCGAATTGTACCTTAGTGATGAAGACTTGAACTCAGCTATTTGATAAAAGGTTTCAACACAAGAGGGCTTAAATCTGAGAAGTTGAAAACGTGAAATAGAAACTAGCTGTTAAAATCTGAAAGGTATCAGGAAAGACTTACTGTAATTAATTCTTTATTCATATTTTCACAGATTCTGGGCCAAAATCAGAGTTTTGTTTAAGGCAAACTTGAACAGATGATGCGATTTTAATCTAGTGTGACTTGCCTGCATGTATTTGCAAGTGCTCAAAGGGAATTCACATTTGATTATTTGCACCATAGTGCACTGCATAAAATATTCATGGAAGTGTCACTTTTCCATAGGTGGCACTCCAGGGCAAAGACAGGGACTTTGGGAAACTTTGCATTTTTAAAGTAATAAGTATGAAATACAAGTTGAAAAAAACATATGCTATTTGGAACTGGTGTCCTGCAGCAACTGACAAGTCGTTTTTAGACCAGCAAAAAATGATAATACCTGTATTGATTTTGACAGGAGTTGAGAGTTTGCTAGCTAGGGTTATTGTAAGAAGTTTCTGCAAATCAAAAGTGCGTGAACAATTAAAAAGCATGAAACATACTCTAAAACTCTGTTCTCATTGTTAAGCTCTATTAAGATTGGGCATCATTGTCTTTAAATGCTTCTCTACAGTAGCGATGTGTGTGTGAATTGATCCAAAACGTGTAAAAGTTGTAATGTAGCTTCAGCGGGACCTGGGAAACTCTATCCTTTCTCTGATTTCCTGTTTGAGGCTGATGCATTAATACAGAGAGTTAATACAGAGCTGTTTGTTTATGAAAACGTTGTTTTCTTTAAACAAATCTAGAAACAAATCTTGAAAGCTTGCTTTACTCATCGGGATTAGTTATTGGGAACAAAGCTAAGAATGTTGATTTTGTGTCTTGAAATTCATTCTATTCTTTACACTAAATTTCAGATCTTTATGTGTGATAATGTGGACTTTTTGATATGTAGCTTTAAAAGATGTTTTGCAAATATAATAGTAACAGTCCATACTTTCACCGTTAGAAAATAACGGTGTACTAGCAATTTCCAAGCTAATGAAGACTTCCTTGATTTTGATAGTGCATCATGCAACAGGAATTTCAGTAATTCAATTTCAAGTTTCACAATTATGAAGTTTATTAACACCTCAGGTAAAAATGCATTTTTTTTGCGTGGTAGTTCAAGAAAGGAAACGGAGGAGACAAGTCTGTTTTCGAAATCAATTTTTATGTGTTTCTTAAATTTTCATTTTTCTGCAATGCTTAGCTTTACCGATTCTGTTTCGATAGGTATCTTTGAGATCCTCAAAGTGATGCATGAGTTGGGGGTGGAAATCGATGTAGAAACATACACAGACTATGTTTTTAAAAATTTTGCTGATTGCAAAACCGCCTGTGCCCAGCTGAAGGTGAGTTTACATTTAAAATTCATAAAAATGATCATTGTAACACTTGTTTCTCTGTGAGAGATGTAGATACTAGTAGTGCTCTAAACATGAATGTGTATGATCAAGTCTGTTTGATATATTGAGAATACTTTTGAAGCAGTTGTTATATGGATGATATGTTTATAATGTCTTTCTGCTGCTGTCTTTTCTTTCTGTTTGAGTTAACCAAAATATTTTCCTTGAGTTTTACTAGCTTGCTGTTTCTAGAAGTTAGAATAAATAAATGAATTACATTCTTTCTTTTTATCAGTAATATTTGTTTCCAGTGCAGTTGTGTTTAATGAAGAATTCAGAATTGCAGATTAAAACAATTGTACTGTTCTAGCGTATCTAACTAGCCGTGTAGACCTCTGTAGAGCACTTTTCTAGGTTCTCAACAGCTACCAATGCTAGAATGACAAGGTCCTTTGGGAAGGAAGAGTTTAAAAATACAAAGTGTCAGAAAAGCTCATTGTGTGTACTTAAACTGTTTTTTTATTATTTTTTTTTTTGTAGGAAAATAACTGCCTGTTTGAAACTGTTGGATTCTATGTAGCACAAATTAGACATGAAGCAGCACATGGAAGACTGCAGAATGTTCTTTCTTTGTGTAAGTGTATCTCTTGTTGCATGTTACTATATACTCAGTGCTAGTGCTGATAGGTTGGTTGTAGGTGAAGGGATTTACATACACAAAGAAATGTGGGAAATTTGCGCAAAGCTTTCTGTATGTGAGGTTCTCTATGACAAGCTGTCAGACTTGAAACCACTAGTTCTGGACAACGTATCACGGTTAAATTGATTTTTAGGATTGAGACTGGCCATAACACGTCATAGATGATATTTAGCAAAGCTGTGTTTGGGATACGCTTGTGAACCCCGCATGTTCTAGGAGTGCTTAAGGAAGCAATTGGCATGGACAACAACTGTTAAGTCTTTGGTGCAGAGATTGTTCTTGTTTTCTCTTTGTGGCATCAATTACAATGGGATGCTGGTTTAACAGCACTGCTCAGAAGTACTGCAGAATAACTTATGAATGAATCAGCTTTAAATAATTGACTGCCATTGACGTTAACTTGAGTCTGGAAGTTGTGTATGAATTTGACAGGGTAATTAGGTCATGAAGTAATTTGCCTACTATGCTGAGTCCATAATTAAACCCTTGAATCTTGGATTAAATCTGATACAAAAAGTTCTCTTTTTAAACAACAGTTTTATTTGTCTAAGACTGAGGGAGAAGTTTAAGCAGTCACTGACTGTTTTATTTAGCTAAGACTAAAAGATAGTATGCTGTGACCCTGCAAAGCTGTGCTGAGGCTTGGAAAGAAACTGACGTTAACTGTAAGCTTATACTAAAACAGAGTAGTCCTCTATCCATCTAAAGACGGAGAAAGTTACAATAAAAAGCAGATTTTTAATATTAAACTTGAAAAGAGTCTGTATAAAAGCTTAAATAATTTTTTTTTGTATTTCAGTATATAATACAAGTGAGTGAAAAGGAGAAAATTAAATGAGTAGGTATTAGTGATTTATTAATTGTTGTAATGAGGATTTATCAATAAAGTGAATCTTTTAAGGTTCACCTTACATTCTGCCATTACTTCTGTTAGTTCTTATTACAACAGAAATCTTAACCATGAAAAAGTAGTACTTGAAACAGCTTTGAATTCTTTTTTGAGAGGCTAGCTATTTATTAGCAATATTTTTTTCTGAAAAGTGAAGTAGGATTTGGTATGTTTTTGCCCACCCGAAAAAATATTTCCCCCCTGTCCCTGCACACACTCATTTAGGTTAAGTAATTAGTCATTTTTCATTGTGTTTAAAGGCACAAATGTGTTTGTACCTGGTATAAGATAAATATATATGATCCAGCACATACGTAATATGCTGCATTTTGTTTTACTGTCATGAAATTAGTCTCACATACTGTATTGCTTAGTTGTTGTCTGTGTCTTGAATTTAAATCTTGTAGTGGTATTTCTTTTTACAAAGCCTAGCGTTAATAATTCATAAAATCATACAAAATTTCTTTTGAACTTAAGCTTTAAAGGAAGGGACTCCGGTAAATAGTTTACCAAGCTGAAACGAATGCTAGTAAATCTAATTAGCACCTAGGAAATGATAAGGCAAAGATATTAAATAGCTGGTTTTTTTTTTTTTTTTTGGATTGGCTTCTTCTGCAATATTACAAAGAGGGAAAAATAGATGCAGTATGGAAAATAGTTCAAGATTGTCTCATCAGTGTAGTTAGGGGAGGTGAAGGCTGGGTGTGAGTGCTGGTTGCTATCTAGGTGTATTGATTCAGCTTCTCATACCTTATAACGTATAGATTTCTGCTCCTGACAAGATGAAAACTAAGAAGCATCAGCTGAGGAATCTGGGCACATAAGGCGGTGTACATGAGAGCTGCTTTTCCCCTTTATCATGCCATTCCATTCCACTTCATTGTCAGCCTCTTGATTTTCTCAGACTTGTTTGTTGCTAAGGAAACCAGGTTGCCGATTGTCAGCAGCAGCTGAGCATACTAAGATGCTTTCTGCTCATCTTTTTATGAGCAAAAAGTTTCATAAACCAGCGGAGGAGGGTTTGTATTGAGGGTTACCTGAAAACCAACTTTACCTGAGATTTTTCAAACTAAAATAAACATTTAAACATTTAAAACTCAGTTTTCTAAACGCCTACGCTTAGACTACGGTGTAGTTTTAGCATTTTATTTTTTTTGCCTTTTATTTTGCAGCTTCGCACAGAGCTGGTGTTTTTATTTTGGTTCTCCTCTACCATCTACCTACTGTATTACAGCCCTTGCTAATGGGACCCAGTGCATTCAGGTTTTCAGAGGGTTTCAGTGTGTCGTGATAGTGAAGTCAAATTAAGATAGCTCCATACCGGACCTAAATTCACCTACTACTGTTGTTTTGTTTGTTTTTCCAGCTGTACTATGACACTGGAATGAGAAACAGCAATTTTAGAGGAAGAAGGTAGAATTATTTCCAATATCTAGCAAAGAAAAAGTCTACAGATGAGGATATAAGTATAACAGTAAATGACCTCTCAGGTCATTTAAGTTAAAATTATTTTAGTTATCTTTGTGTTCATCCAATATTGTAACAATTCTACATGTTAATGTTTAGAGCTTGTGATTATTCAAAGGTGTGTCTCTTTCTCCTCTTACATGTAACATAATTTAGTGGATAGTGCTTTAGATAAAACTACTTCTTGCTTCTCGTCAGGCAGTTTATACCAGCAGAAAGAAGTGTTTACAGTCTCATGGTAAAAAGCAGTAGGCTTTACAATAAGCCTATAGGTATTCAGTTTGAAACATCCCAGCAAACAGTTTGCCTTTGGTGTTTTTTTTTTTTTTTTCTGACGTGATGTCTCAAGTTTCCTTGGTTAGAGTTCTGTTTTTTTCTTTTGCTTTTTGCAACAGGGTATTTTATTTGGTCTTGTTACCATTTTGCAGGGATGCTTATTTCTACTGCTAATTTGTAAAATAAATAAATTAAAAAAAATATATACATGTGTGTATATATATACATACACATATACATTAACTGGCATTAAGGGTAGTGAAGAGGCAAAAATCACTTGGAATGTTTAATCTCTTTGGAAAGGAAGCAGATGTAGAACTGATGAAAGCCAGGAGTTTTTCAGATAGCATGGTATTTGAAATTTTGATTTTACAAATGTTTGTCAGTATTTGCTAAATAAACAAAATAGTTCATCTATCAAGTCCCCATTTATGTGACCAACTGACGTGTTGGAGTTCAGGGCTTTTTTAGAATGACTATTTAGAAACATTGCTTTCATTTACAGTGTCATCAGCAAGCACACCTTCTGCTGATTTTCACCAGTTTAGAAACAGCCTCATTAGGGGATTCAAAAGGTAAGGTTGTTATATGAATATCCTTTTTTTTCCCCTCTTTTTTGCCTTGTTGAGCACAAGTCTGTGCAGTCTTCCCTCCCCTCCTGTCCCCAGCTCAGTGTTTGAGAATTTTAAAGTAGGGTTCCAACTGCAGCAGATCTGAGGAATCTGGTTTTTTTCTCTGCTCTCCCTGGTTTCCTTACCTCTATCTGAGCATACTGCTATTATTGTTTGTTATCTGATATTTGACAGTATATAAACTTCTACAGGTAGGAAACATTTGGGATTTTATCTTTACTAACTTTTATGTTGCTAAACTGCTGTGCTAATATGATTTCCCTACAGATCATTGTTAACCATTAGAGTAGAGGTGCTTAATGAAAACAAAATACCAATAGAAGCCAGGCATACTCCACTATATCTGATAGCTTCATTGTGCCACATGGCCACAACTTCATGTTCAGACCTGTTTGGTCCCATTTTGCAAAGAAGATTTTATGCTACTTGCAGGGTTGTCATAAGCTTATGGAAATATGTGTGAATTAACTTCTATTGTTCTCTTTTTGCTTCAGTCAAACATTTAGGACTGAGTTTTTTTTCTGTAGCTTTGCACCACAGGAGTCACTTAATACTACTCAGGACCAGAGTCTGAAAGCTGGTTTTGTTGACTGAGTAATTTACCAATTTTTTTAAATGGCTGTGATGTCACTATGTTTAGGTTGGGTATTACTAAAACACACTGGATGAATATAGCCAAAATAATTACCTTGTGAGTAGCAAGTTCTGTCCAGCTGATCATGCTCTACCAAGGGAAAAGGAAGAGAAAAAAGAAAACCAGTGTTAAAACTGGGCTTGTTAACCTGGCACTAGATAACCTTGACTTCCAAAGGGTAAGCGCAATAATATTTTAGATAATATTTAGAAAATATTTTTTCAGCCCCAGAATCATCTGTTTCAGATGTTTAAATTGTTACTTTAGTTAATACATATTTTCTGTCTGCAAGTACAGAGAAATAAATCAGTTAAAGTAGGGCTTGCCCTAGAAAACAAGCCACACTAATGTTTCCACACACCCCCAAGGAATGCTGGCATGAAATAGCCTGGTACAGAAGAGTTGTGCAGGTGGTCAGAATGCGACTTGCAGCAAATTGAAAACATTATCAGCTTGTATCATAAAAATTAGCTGCTGAAGATTTATACTCAGTGTAAGTGAAATAGAATCCTAGGCAATGGAACGGTTCCTCCTGTTGCGATTCAAAGAGTTATTGAACATTTGGGCTCAAAACTCAGAATTCTGGGGCAAGCAAAATATTTTTTGACTTCCTTCAGCTGACTGTTCTCTCTGCTTGCCACTTTTAAGTGCAACGTTTATTAGTTTCTTGTTTGTTCTTATTGTTACCTGGCTTCAAGAGCTAGATATGAAATTGGCTTTACCTGAATTTTACCCTTCTGTAGTTTCTGAAAGCATGCCCAATTCATGTTTACTTCTCTGTTTTAAACTTAATAGCGAGAACAGCCTAAAAATGAAGCTTGAACATAGGATAGGAGAAAAGAAGAGAATATTGGTTATCACCATACATTTTTTAAAAACCTGAACTCAGGAGAATTTCATGACAACATGCTGGTCACAAACGTTCAAACAAGCAGAGTTTAGGACTAGCACAGGGTATGGACTCATGAGGGACACAGGAACAATGTGTGTAGCATACTAGCTGGTGCATTTCTGTTGAAGCTGCTCTTTTCTAGTTATTCCTTCCAAGTTATTCCATTCTATCTACCTGAACTACCATTACTATTTCAGAGTCAAGTACTTTGGGAAATTGATGCGTTTGATATTTGCAGTTCATTGTCATGCTGTCAGTGGTGAAGTGAGTTCACTCAGGAAAGCTGAACTAACCTCACAAATAGCATTTTTCCTCTTTGTGGACCTGTGTTCCACTCATTTCCAAATACCTCTGGCAGTAGCACAAAAAGAATAAATGGTTCCTAGGCTTGAAACCTCCTAAGTGAAATAGAATCCTAAACTTCTGTAAATGCTTTGAAGTTCCCCTGCAGCTGTTCAGACTGACATCTTATTTTCCCCTTACAAGAATTATAGGAAAATAAAGTAAGGTCAAAAGCTTTTGATTTTTGTTTTCTTAGCCTTGTCTAGATTAATGCTGCTTTATAGTTTTTGAGATGTTACAGCTTTTAGATAGAACTCTGATGTCCTGTAAATAACAGGAATATGTCAGGTTTTTTTTTATACTTGAGTGAACTGGTTAACATTTGGTCTTTGGTTGTAACCTGATGTGCAGAAGTGCTCTCCATTCAGTTCTATAGAACATCAACAGAGAAAGGAGAATTCTTTCGGTTCGAGTTTGTGCATAATATATTACCTTATCATATCTTATTTATCTTACTCTAATAAACATTGTAGCTTAAGTGAGGTATTGGATTGCTTTATTCTTTGTTACAAATGCATTTGTGGGTACCTGTAGTTGTCCATCTATATTAAAAATTTAATTTTAATGCACAGAGGTCTAAATTTTTGTTTAAATTCTACATGCATTTTTCTATGTAGTATGAATTCTTTGCTTGAAGCTTATTTTCTTGAAATATTAGACGGCAGTATAAAATTAAAAATGTACAGTTAGAACATGTTAAAAGATTAGATTAAAAAATAAAATTAAAATATATTATTTCTAGTTACCTATTAGGAGTGTTGCATTATTTTAGGATGGTTACTAGAAACAGAGTTCAGTATAATAAAAAGTACAAAACTTACTCTGTACCACATAGGTTTAAACAATATGTTGGAATTACTGAGTTTTAATAATTTGCTTTACATAGCAAGATCCTCAGTGTTAATATAGTTTGTGGGTTTAAAAAACAAAACAAACAACAACAACAAAAAAAACACAAGAAACCAGAGTAAAAGCATTTTGTTCCTATTAATTTTTTATCCTTTGCTGCCCTCTTCAGCTCAGACGATGTACAGCTTTGGAGCAAGGTAAGTGGAGATAGTGATGCTGTAAATAAAATCAATTTCTCTGCATGCTTATGATAAAGTAATGTAAATCTGAATTCTGAGCCTTCTTAATGTAGAACTCATTAATTAGGTCAAGACATTTGTCAGTAGCAGATCGTACAACTCTGTGAAATTGAGATTTCGTATTTCATAAATGCAGTTGTAAAAATCAATTATGTATCTTTATTCTGATTTGTAGATCAATGCAATTAGAGCTGAAGGTAGTATATAGTTGTAGCTTCATATACAAAGCCAGCCGTGGTTTTCCTGACACTTTTAAAAATCCTTTTCCTTCCTTCCCTAAACTTTCTTCCTATTCCCACACCAGTGCGAATAAAATAATAAGGCACAATTAGATTTTTCATGTTTCTGTCATTTAACTTAAAGTATTGAAGGCAAAGACAGGTAAAGTCACTTGAATGAAGTCAAGTGAAAATTGGCTGATCATGCCGTCTCCAGTATAGGTTACCTTAGAAAGGTGCTCCATATAACTTGGTTAATAAATCTTACAGGGACCTGGAACAGAGGAGATGTTGGCAAATGCTGACTGGGTTGTGGTTACCAAAGGGAATCACTGGTTTCTGTCTTTTATTTAAATATTGTACTTCCTCACTAATATAAGCCTGTATGTGGCTTACGGTATATTCAGATTTTGGGGAAAAAAATAAAAAAGGAATGAAATGGAAATTGCAGTTTGGAAAGTTGCTGTTTTGCTATTTAATGATATGTATAAATAAATTTTAGTTGTGAGGTGCAGGGTGTTGTTTGTTTGTTTGTTTTTTCTTCCCTACCACCTTCTGTTGTGTGAAGATCATGGTCAGAGGATGTTTTTGTCTTCTGCATCTATCCTTTTTTCTTGTGTGTGGAGAAGGGAGAAGGGGAAAAAGAAAAAAAAAAAAAAAAAAGGAAAGAAGTTTGATTACTTCCTTTATGGAATTAAACTTGAAGGACAGTTGGAGGACTAAAATAATGGTGGCCTGCATGTAAAGCCACATCTACAGCTACTTCCGCTGTTCTCCACAGCGGAGAAATGGTATATTTTGTCATTTTTACCAAATTTATGAATTAAATATATGTATTAGCATTTCTTATTTTACGAAGGTTAACTTGAAAAACAAATAGTTACTTATTAAAAATAATATCATGCTTTTTTCTGCAGTCCATTCTTTTAAACGTTCTCTGAAATTTGATTTAGAAGGAGAATTGTGTTATCGTGACTTTCTTGGTTGTTATTAGTTGTAGGTTCTTCAGTGTGTTGGTTCCTTACAGGAAGGATAAGGGCAAAAGGGCAGAAGACCACTGTAGTTTAACCGTTTACAGAGTCTAGGCTGTTGGTAGAATGAGAAGTGATAATTCCATTGCACTTCTGGTGTTTTCTGGCTTTATTTATTCATTTTCATTAACAATAGGTGAGGATTCATTTTGTTCTGTCATTACTTAAAACACAGCTCTCTGACATTGAGAATCCATCTCCTTCCTAATTCTCTCAGATTGCATTCTACTGTCACGTCAGATACAGCAAAATTCTTGAA
Organism: Heteronetta atricapilla; assembly: GCA_011075105.1. Lineage (NCBI taxonomy): Eukaryota > Metazoa > Chordata > Aves > Anseriformes > Anatidae > Heteronetta > Heteronetta atricapilla. Next base: position 30,875,337 of record CM021733.1, read on the forward strand.
ATAGTTAAAAACTGGAATTTTAAATATAGACGATATAATTTGCTTAAGAACAGTCAAATGGATTTTTAAAATGATGTGGTTTAGGTTAAAGTATTTGTGGGTAGGATGTGGGGGGCTTGGGGTAAATGCTGCTTTTCCTCTGAAGTAAAATCCACGTGTTCTTTCAATTTGTATGAGACTAATGGAATATGTGCTAAATTTAGTCAAAGTATAAAGAACGCAATTAATTTTTATGGATGTATATGTTGTCATTCAAAATTGCATTTATTTAGAACAGCTATACTAGTTATCTTAAATCTAACAGAGCATGATAAATCATGTTCCTCTGTTTTCTTCATGCAGTTGCTTTTTTCAGAATTAAAAAAAAAAAAGCTTTACGGGCTAATTTCAGCCTTTTGGTAAATTGAAACATAATTGTAGCATCTCTAGGAGAGACATCAGTTAATATTTGCCTTAGACAATGTCTTACGATAGTTAACTTTCTGTAGAACAATACACAAAAATACTAGAAAATCTGTCTTACTGCCATATCTCAGAAAGCATTTCAGTTTGCAATATATATTTTTAAGAAAAACCTATTATTTACCCAAAAAACACACACCAAAAAAAGCACACCTTCCTTTTATATTTTTTTAGAGAATTACTATGATGTGGTAAAGAATAATACTCAACAGCGAGATGCTTTATTATTTTGAGAATTCAATTTCAGGTACTATTTGTCCTTGCTTCTTTTGGCTGCAATGTACGATTATTCTGTCTTACCAGATAACAGAACTGTTGTACAAGGATGAACGTTATTGCCTGACGCCTCCAGGACCAACTGGTAGAGTTTCAATTTCTATGATTGTAACTTATCCACAAATCCGTTCTTCTGTGTAATGATGGGTTTGAGGGATTACAACAGTAAACACTGATTGCTTCTTTTTGAAAGTGAAATTTGAAAACGTGGGGTAAAATCCTGATTCTAATAATCACAGCATATTTTTGAGATACATTAGATCTTTTCTTTTTTAGAATTATAAACAAATCTTGCTGATAAAGATTTATTTTTCTAATTTTATTGACCAAAATACAGATAGAGAATGAGCACAGTATCAGTGCTTAAGTACTTTGAAAGCAAATAAAAGCTGTCTCTCAATCTAGTTTTACCTTTAGTGATTTTGTGAAGTACAATGGTACTTAACATCCCAAATCTTCTACTTTGAAGTAAGTATACTTTTTCATATAATCTGTATTAAAAAAAATAAAAAATCCTCCAGCTGGGGAAAGTTTATGGGGAAAGCTAACCTTTTGAGAAGAAAATTAACTAATACTGTTCCAATTCTTGAGTACAGGACCCCATATATATTTTTCACTTGCATAGATAAGAGCCTTAGCACCATTTGATAAAATCTGTTAATCTTGTTTTTCATTGGTTAATAGGAAGCTCCTTTAGTATTGGTTATGTAATGGTTAAAGCATCTTCTATGCCTTCATATCAATATTACAATACTTAATGTAACTTGGTAATGGAATGTAATGGGTAAAATGTACAGAAAAAATATGCAAAGTGGTAGAAATCAGTTTTTTCTTTTGAGCAGTGACAAAATATTTGTGGCAACTATTTGGGGTGGCGGGCAGGAAAGGGGGGGAAGGCCTTGGGCAGTACCACTTCTGTCACACAGCAGTGGAAAAAATAGATTGAAGTAAGATTCTGTACTGAAAAGCTGTCACTGGGTCTGAAAATAATTAATATTCCTTTCACTCACCAGTTAGATATGTGCTCCCAAACCACATAATCTCTATGCCTCAGTGATCATTGTTGCCATTTCAGAGCCTCTCATCAGGGTGACATCTCACACCAAAATGATTTCTTATAAATTAATCTTGATAACATGACAGTCTCGGTAATTTTAGTGGAATGCTTTCTCTTGTTTTTTTCCACAGAAGCTGTTGGCTATTTTCTTTATCACTTGATTGACAGCATGAGTGACTCAGAGGTACAGGCCAAGGAGGAGCGTTTGAGACAATACTTCCATCAGCTGAAGAAGATGGTACCATTTCATTTTTTGCTACATAATGCCTGTCCTGCCTGACATGTATCTATTAGATTTGAAATTGCTGCTTTTAAGTACAACCAGACCACTTCTCAATGACATGCAAGAGCTGGAGACTTGAATTACGTCTGAGATAATTTCTGTTAGACAAATTTCAGTTTGGTTGTGTTTCAAAACTCATATAATTTTTTCCCCACCTCTTGGTACAGAATATAGTTATCCCTACAAACCTCTGCAGCGGCATTTGCAGACTGCTGGACTCCTCTCAAGTACCTGAATTAATCAAGGTCTGTGGTTCTATGGCAATTACTTTGAAGCTAAAAAAAAAAAAAAATAGAGTATGTGTACTCTGTGCATAAATATTCTCCTTGGCAAAATAAATACCTTAATGCAATGATTAATATGTAAGCCTTTTAGCCTTTCTGTGATACTTCACTAATTGTTGAAATTATTTTCATTCTCATGTTTAGAGGGATTAGTTTAGAGGGATACATTTAGTGTTACTTCAAGTCAATGTAATAATGCTATAGAATACAGTTTTTAAAAATTGTAATTATATAATAAACTCTGCAACATTTTTAGCGTCATATGCTTACTTATAGATTATTTATTATTATTAAGATTATTTGAATTAGTGATATTTTTGTTTTCCTGCATTTTAGGATGTAAGGTCACTGTCTCCTAAAAAACCCATGTCTACAGACAGCATTCCAGAAGTAAGTAAATTCACCAATGGCTATGCTTGTTCTTTACCAGAATAATAATAATGTTTGGATATGGGTTGTGGATGAAGTGTAATCACTAGCTTTCAGGTCATGCAAGTATATTGACATTATTAAAATATACCACTTGAAGTTCAGAGGTTACTTTCCAGAGTAGCAATAAAGGCTGTCCAGATTTTCCTATAGACTGGATGCTTGACGTTGGAGTTGGCTGAAGTTTCATGCCTCAGTTTCCCTGTCTGGTAAAATATATGTGCTTTGAAACTTCTAGTTAGTTAACGGTGGTGACTTGAGGCTTAATTTGTGCTTGTAAATTATGGTGATCCTCTTGAGTGGCAGGAACCACATAAATCCATACTGTCTGTGATGCTGGAATGTCAAGTCTTTACATCCCTGATCTGAGCAGAACAGAGATGGAAAAAGAAATAGGCTTCTATTCCCTACTTCCCTGAACACAAAAACAGAGTATGAGAAAAACAGTAGTGTTGACCTTTGTAGATATGCTACCTAATGTTTTTTTTACTGTATTCTGACTCAAATCTTCAATTAATATGTACTACTTAAACAGATAAAAGCATCTTAAATGATTAAAAATTTTCTTATACTGTGGAAGGACAGGATTATTTTGTCTGTCTTTTATTAAAGTGATCCGACAAGTTGTTGGGGGAAGGCTGTTTTTGAAATTGACATTCTTTCTGTTACCTCCATTTAGAGTGCTAAATCTGACGTGTCTGCTTTGGAGAAGAAACTAGAAAAGCGAAAAGCTGAAAACCAGCCTATTACAGATGTCTTGAAACAACTCATACATGCTCTTTGTGAAGAAGAGGTATCTTAAGCAATGCAGAGATAATTGGAAACACATAGCTATATTTTTAAAGGGACATAAATGACTGTATTATGGAAAGACAATAGTTAAGCAAAGACAAGTGCAGTGCTTGAGTTTTCATGGTTTGATGCTTATAAATCAAACATAAGTGCAAAAAGCAATTAAATCAAAAGGTTAACTAATTTCAGCAACACCTTGAATGGCATGTTTTGGGGGTGCTGAAGTTTGTTTACAATAATCTGCAAAGTGAATGATAGTAACAGCTGTGATAGGTTTATCATACATGCCAAATGTCCTTTCAAGCCATGGCTCCGGTCTCTTATATCTAGATTGTCAAGCAACTGATACATGCACTAGTCATTTGCAATTCAAATATTACTAGGTTGTTAATGCAGGGATTGAAATTCCATTTTCCTGCAGGAGGAAAGCTCTTCTGAGATAAAGGGTCTCTTGCCTTCATTCGGCAGGCGTCCAGCTGTAGTTTACATTCATTTAGTGTGTGTCTGTAATTTGTGGGGGTATCACCACACTTTTATTCAGTTTCTTGTTCAGTATGATCCTGCCTATAAAGCTGTATATATAGGAACAGTAACAGTCGTGCAGATGATAACACAGTATTCACTGCTGCTAAGAATATAGTTCAGAAAGAGTGATTCTCAGCTGTCTGTTTCTATGATTTTGCATATGAAATAAGACTAGAAGCAAACACCATTATAAGTTCAAAGTGGTCAAATATATGAATAGGGATGTATAAAAAAAAAAAAAAGCTTTCTGTGGGATCATTAAGTAGTTTCTTATTCTTTAGGAAGTGGTTTTATTGTATGTTTGGCAGTATACTAGGTGAAAAATTGTTATGAATTCCAAATAAATAAGAACCATTTTAGAACTTGAATTAATCATGCTAAGAGTGTCTGTTTGGATTTTAAAAAAAAGAAAAAAAAGCCTTATTTAAAGCATGCTAGAAATGTTAACTTAAAGCAAGAAAATTGACTTGGAAATCTACTCTGAAATTAACCTATATAGTGATTTAGAAAGATATTAATTTCTAAAAAATAATCTTTACTCCTAAATTTTTCTGAAATATTACAGCTACATTTTCAAATGTGATCTGCTACTGAAAGCACTAAAGCAGTCACATAACTGCACGCTGAACATGTAAGACTCCTAATGTCATATTGACTTTTCCTCTAGTTCACATCTTTGCTTTGTTCCTTTTTTAGAATATGCAAAAAGCCCTTGAAGTGAAAGCCAAATACGAACCGGACATGGTTGTCGGTGGCTATGCAGCCTTAATAAATTTGTGCTGTCGACATGATAATGTAGAAGATGCAATGAACCTGAAAGAAAAAGTGTAAGTACACCGGCACTGAAACATGTCACAGAGATTTATGCTGATACACAGACCTTGTTGAATTAAGTAGGTTGAATATTAACCCCCTCATCCATTTTTAATTAGTTTCCCCCCACCAATGTATGTGCATTTAAAACAGGGGTGTGTTTTTTTGAAACACTTTTCTTCTATAATTAAACATCAGAAACAGCTACTTTGTATGGACTAACTTTTTTTAAAAGGCAAATTGCTGTATAGGATCTGTTTTGTTGTTATTATGTAGTGTCTGAATTGAAGTTTGGCTTAAATTAGGTAGAAGAAAAAAATACCTGTATTGTGTGTTAAAAAAGCAACTAGAACGCTTTTAGAATATATTGTACCTATATGGTCTTTAGGATAGCAGTGCTGCTTAGTGGTGTTGTATTTTAAGATTAACAACAAGCATCCTACTTTAAATTTTTATTTTCAGGGCTTTGTATTTTATCTATGAAAATTAGCTCCTAGCTAAAACATTGTTATGCCTGACTTATCCTGGAGCAAATTCTTTCAGCTCATCCTTTTATTTACCCCTTTCCTTTTTCCTCTCTTCCCCTTGAAAGGCCTCCCTACAGTCCAATGCTAAAGGGGAGAAAACAAGTTGTTACTTTGACATTCTTTTAGTCTCTCATATGCCTTCATGAAATATTTGCCTTGGTTTTACAGTAGGTTAATAGGCAGGTGCTCATTACGCTTTGCTAATGTTTGAAACTGAGAAATAATTGAGCTGTAAATACCAAGAAATTCACCACTCTGCAAACACTGTAATGTATTGATTTTAGCCACACTAGCATTCTCCCACAATCCCCATAGAGAGCTCGTATGAAATAAAATTGAGTCTTCTAGTGGAGCTTCTCTGCAGTAGCATGGTTTTACTGATCTGCCTTGAGTGTAGCATAAAATTGCTAAGAGGCAACTCTTCATATTGTTGCAAAAGCAGAGGAGGAATTAGTTTTTAAAATTCCAGGAAAGAGAAAATAAATACATAGTAGTAACTTTAAAATAGTAGATTTTCACTTGTTACTATAGGTGAATAGCTTGACATTCTTTCCTTTATAGGAAATAGTGCAGCCTTATTCCAGATTTGAGGACTGTTTTCCTTCCAGGCTCATGGGAAACATTTTTTTTTCCTTTCCAAATACTACCAAATTTTTAATAAGAACATTTGTCTCTAAAACGCGTAAGTTTAGGTTTCTGTTGGTGGGAAGCTGTAGAGAAAATATTTATGGTACATCTTTTAAGTATATCAGATTTTTCTTTTAACACTTAGAGCTTTTAGCACTTAATGCTGTGGTTTTTTGTTACATAGTGTTGTGTTTTTTTAAATTTAATCTGCATTTATAAAATGTAAATGTCTGATAATATTTTTAATGTTTTAATTCCTAGCTTCCCTAGGAACTCACCTGTTGCTCTAGACACTGGAAAGTACATAGCACTGGTAGAAGTCTTAGGAAAGCATGGTAGACTAGAAGGTAATCCTTTGGCTTTTATTCTGTATTTCAGCTATATAATAAAGGTATCTTGCTTCAAGAATAAAAATGTGAGTTGATATTAATGGTATATCATGTCCTGAAAAGTGCTTGAACATTTTGCATACAAATTTGCATGTGAATTCAACCAGAGATGCTTGGACAGTGCAGGCCATTAGTTTTAATGGATTGGCAAGCTTGTCATTTACATTTGCACAGCTCAGTGCTTTTTGCATTTCTGCAGCTAGTTTTTATTAGCATTGCTGTTTGGATTGAGTTTGAAGATCATGACTTATGGCACAAATTGCGTATGTGCCTAGACTAATGGCTTTGTTTTTGCTTAAGAAGGTCTGAAGGCTGAACATAAAACCTATAAACATAACCTTCTCATAAGAACCAAGTACTGAAAAAAAATCATTTAACTTTTTATAAAGTATATATTTTTCTGTTACTGTTCTTTTATGTGTTTGTTACTGCATTTTAGAGTCATTCTGTCAAACTGCCTGGAAATTTTGGCTTTTAATGAGTGTTCTGCCAACCGCCTATGTTGGATTGTTAGATTGCTAGATGTTTTCATTAAGCTGTTAGCTCTTCAATTTCTGTAATTTAGTCTAATATAATTGTATTATTTACATGATTTGGTTGATCTTTAAAAGAACCCTAGACTGTCATCAACTTGAAAATATGAGTCTGAATATCGAGTTCTAACATTTTGTAGAAGACCTGACACAATAAAAACACGGTCCAAGCTTATATAAAACCGTAACATTTTGTATCTAAAAGACTGTACAACTGAATTAAAAACCGAATATATTTTTTGTAAAAAAATCTTCCTTAAAATTTGTCTTAGACACCTATTAATCTTACCTTTTGAAAATCAATAAATAAAGCTGATGTTTTCTAAATCACAATAAATCAGATCATGACTACCTCCACATTAAAGCAGTTTGAAAAGATTAGCTTGCTTTTAACAGCATGAGTGTCCCTCGGAAAATAAAACAATTCATAAATGTAGCCAAATGCAAAGTGGTCAAAACATTCTGTCTATGCAATAATTAAGAACATTATAAAAATGCACTTATTCCATATACCAAAATGTTTGTTTCTGCCTTACTAATGAAGCTTAATGAACCTAATGTTTTAACATGCAGTCTGTTAGAAAGCTTTCATTGGCTCTCCTTGGCTAATTAGTATCGACACAGCAAACAGGCCCTATCGGTATCAGACCATTAGTCTGGCTGTATATACAGTGTAAACATATCTTTATTATCTGGCCTCGTGACAAGCCATCTGCTGAAGAAACAATGGAGTGATTTAGCAGATGTTAGCATTGAACGATAAAAGCATCCATTTAGTAGAATCTTGCAGCTATAGGGCAGACTATACAGGGTTATGTGGTACAGAGTGGGCACACAGTTCCTATCTATAATTTGTAGTCAAAGTTGCAGCAAAATGATAAAACCATGCTATTGTGGATTTATAATTGTAGTCTCGTTTAGAAATGCAAGTAGTAATTAACTTGAAATCGGCATTATACGGCAGAATTTACATTCCTGCTGGGTTTGAAATGCTGTTTTAATAGCAGTTTGTTTTCCCTACATGAAATTACCTAAGGGTCTTTTGTGTTGTTTCATTGTAGATGCTATTAACGTTCTAACAGAGATGAAAGAGAAGGACGTTCCGATCTCTGATAGAGCGGTTGCATCTTTTTTCCGCCTTCTTAATGCTGCTGCCATGCGAGGTGAAGTTGAAACAGTGAATCGGTTGCACGAGACCATTGTGAACCTGGGCTTGGCAGAAACTGCTGCCCTTTATTCCCCTCTGATTACAGTTCACCTTGAAAAGTAAGCTATGTTTGAGCTAGATGAAACAAGTTATGATACAATATTTATTTGTTGTGTGACTTGTGTATGCTGTGTGCGGTAGTTACACATGGGTGTTTGGCAGTGCTTTTGTATGTAAACTTGCACATGCTTACCATACATACTTTGAGTGATCTCAGAGTACTATGAACGAGTATCTTTTCCTAAGTTGCTTTTTGTCAGTTACACGTCACATGATGGTATCGTTGTGGGAACAACAGGTAGGTTTTATGAACATGCCAGAGGTGAAGTGGCTGTACTTTGAAATATGCTTACAAATAAGATGGTTCTAAAGTCTGGTTGACAGGATGGCTATTCAGAGCATGCTAAATACATTCAGCTCTTGTGGTTAAGTAGTACGTGTTTTCCCATGAAAACCTTTATTTTGCTGAGCCATACAGGAGATCTCAGGTGAGCTGAAGGGATGTCTTTGGACACTGAAATATTTCCACTTCACACAATTTTTCAGATAATTTGATATTATTGCCCGCTGAATTTAAATTCAAGGAAAGTACTGACTGGTTTCTCTTTTCCCATATATATTTTTAACACCTTTCACCACAGAAAAGGAAGTTCATGCACTCGTTCTGGAAGGATGTATCTGCAATTCCACGTTTGTTGTTCCTATGCATAACCTTTTTGATGAGGCAGGATATTTAAATTAATGTATGTATGAACTATATAACAATTACTAACTGAAATTGAGCCAAGGATTCCTTTTTCTTTCCCTACTGTATGCACAATCTTTTTTTTTAGCATGTCATTTATGTACTTGTTAGATTTTTACAATTTTTTTACAGTTTTACAATTTTTACAATCTTTTACAATTACTATGATCAGTTTATTGCAGTTTGTTTCACGTGTATTAAATGTTCTTGGCTTAATATTATATTTAATAATAATAACTATACAATACCATTAAATATTCACTTTTTTCATATGTAAGTCAGCCTCAAAGATGCATATTAACATTTCTGTTAACAGAGCAGTTCTTGTAGGCATATTGGGTACACAAAGTCTTTATAACGTTTTCTGTATCCAAAAATTCTTGTCATAAAGGTGGAACTCTTGGTGGATGCATGCATGTTCTCTTCCAAAAATAGTATTTTAGAGAATCACTCCTCTAGTTAGGAGTGTACAGTGTACACCTTTGCAGTCAGCAAGCGCTGCCTTGGTTATATCACAAGACGAGGCAGATGTTTATGAAGGTAATTTAACTGCAATCATATGTAACTAATGTGTTGGAAAAATATCTTTGCTTTACAGTGTGGTTGCACATTACATAATTGCTTTATGCGCACTGACATGTGGTAGGACTAGGTTCTTTTCACTTGAGGTGGCATGGTGATGTGATGTGATCATGTGTGGATGCAAAGGGGGACAGGAAAAAGTGCTGTTCTTTTATCTTGATTCCCACATTCTTTTGTATTATAAATGTTTGGTAAAACTTTTCTTACAAACTTTGTTTGCTCTTTATAAAGAGACTTGATGAGACCAGACTCCTAAAGAAAAAAGTAATTCCTTCCTGTGTAACTGTATGGCTACAAGTCATCAGTACTCAGCTATGTAACTTAATGTATTTCATATATATAAATACAGTACCAAAAATGCTCATTTCCAATGTTTGTTTTTTTTCTGCCTTCTTACAAGAGGAAAGACTTGCTTCCTCTCCAGTGTTGGACTGAACAGGAGGGGCAAGCCTTTTCCAGATAGTTTGCTTTGAAGGAGTTACTGCATTTCACTGATTTTTATTGTGGAGATCTTAAGAGTTTTTGAAAGTTGAGTGACTGAAATAAGCATTAGTCATTTCTTTCAGCAGTAGTGCTTACTATTTGCCATCCTGCAGTTCAAGTATCATTACTGAAATGCTGTCATTTAGCTGCAGATCATCAGCATGGCTCTGAAATTAGCCGTGAAATGTTTTTTTAATATACCACAGCAGCGTTTCTGCTAGTGTTTTGTGTTCTTCAATTAATGCTAACTTTTAAATTGCTTGCAAAGGAATCTAATTTGCTTTTGAAGATCTCAGGTTTAAATTTTGGGTTTAAAATGTATTCATCTAACCCTTTTCTCTGTACCCAGTCACGAATAATTCTTATTAAGTCCTAGTGCACGTTAAAAGGGAGACTTTGCAGTGGAGCATGGAAAAGAAAAAAATAGAATTGTTGATTTTTGCCTGTTCTTGTGCTATAAAGTACTTTGATAATGTGTATTTACAGCAGGAGAAATTAACAGATACAATAAGTACATGTAATTCTTTTTCTTCCAAGAAAGCTGCACAAGCCAATTTTCATAAAACCAAAAATAGGAGTTTCCAACTATAAGATAGCAACCGCATCAAGTTTTTATTGGCATAATTTTATTAGTGTTCCCCTTGTAAAATATTACTTCTGTGAAAGGAAAGAAACCAGAACATCTTGAGGTCTGAAATTTACATGTTCACTGTTTCAGAAGTGCTTTTAGGAGAGGGAAGAAAATTTGAAGGAAACCACTGAAAACACAGACTGCATGAAAAAAAAAATGTAGTTTTAAGTCACTGAGCACAAGTGGTGAATAGCTGTATTTTAAGAGATCAAAAAGCTATAGCTCGTTTGTATTTTTTAAAAGTGATTGGTTCATTTTAATACAGCATTGTCCATTAAAGTATTGTGTGCTGGGTTGTGATTAATTTTATATAAAGGCATATTTAATTTCTTATGTAGCAGATGGTGTGCATCCAGTGCCTTGACAATTTTTCTTCTTGTTTTCACAGAGTTAAATTCACCTGATGTTGTGTGAGGTGATTCTTTGGCACATATGAGTTACTTGACTTTTAAACTTACTGTTAAAAATAGACATCTTTTAAATTAGGTGATATTTTTAGGCAAAAACATCTCTGATGGGGACAGTTTTTCAAATTTTCAACGGCTTTATTTTAGATATTTGCATTAAAACTCTGTAGGTGTTTCAATGAAATTAAGGATGTTTGGCTCTCTTGCTCCATTATTGCAATTAGGAATTTAGCATCATCAGTGCCAAAGGACAAAAGTGTCTCATTTGCCCTATGGGGACAGGACAGTGATAAGATGATTTTTCGTCAAGGATCATTGGGTCGTAATTAAGTTACATTCATGGCTATTGCTTTTTGAAGGATGATTGGTAAATGACAGGCTTCATGTGCTCGGTACGGACAGTGTTCGCTAGGGTTTTTTCTCCCTCTGTCAGAAAATCCTGTTGAGTCTGATAATGGAAATGTGGCATTTTATTCTGAACAAAAGAGCAGGGAAATGAGCTATCTTGTCTAATCATTCAGTTGTTTAACACCGACTTCCAGTTTAGACTCAATTGGCTGGAAAGCACTTGACATGTGAAGTTAGTGCTGTTCGGAACGCATGTTTGAGTAAATTTTAAAGTAAGTGACAGCTAAATTGTACCTAGGGAAATTACAAAGCCTTCAACACAGTTAATTTTTTGGGGAGGATTAGTTGTAATTGCAACACCAGTCTCCTTGAAGATTCCTTAGTATAGCAAATGAACAGAAAAACATTTAGCTCTTTCAAGAGCCCGTTCTCTTTTAACAGAATAATTTTTGTAAAGCTGATTGTACCTTGCTGAATTGACTTCCCTCTACACTAACATCTGCTTCAGATTTGTAGAGAGGGATTTGTTTTACCCGTCTACCCTCCACCCCCACCCCAGAGAGTCCCTTTTTTCTTTCTACCTCTCTAGTGGTTTCAGGTTTGAGAGCTTTTCAATCAGTAAACCCCTTAGGTAAATTGCCACTTCACTAAAGCTTTATGCATAATGTTGCAGCACTTCATTCCAATTAAAATCAATATTTGGAGTCTTAGTTTTATCAGGCAGACTCTCTGGTTGGGAAAGTTGTTTATTACAAGTAAAAGGGTTAGCTTTAGTGCTGCCTTCTCAAAGCAAGAGGGGAGTGGCTTGCTGAAATTGAAGGGGGATGTTATAGCCAGGCATGGTGTTATAGCCAGTCTGCTGCAAACACTGCAACATTTGACTAGTTCTGTCTCCTTAGATAGCTTTGTGCAAGTAAAATCACCTGTGCAAATATTGTGGAGGTTTGTACCCCTGGTATCTTTGACTTCATAGGCATCCAAACAGAAAACACGTGGATCCAAAAACTTCTGTTATCTTAACTCTAGCTTCAATTTAGTTGGAAGATAATGCTCAATTGGGACTCCTGGGGGGTTACTTAAGGGGCAAGCGTAATAAAGTCATGACTGAGGCCTCTCCTGTCATTAGAAAATAATAGTATAGCTTTGGTTTTAAAGGAATATGTTTTGACACGCGGGGGGGGGGGAATATACAAAGCCTTAAGTGTAATGGATATTAGCCTTGAACAAATACTGTCTGTGAGCAACTGAAAAAAAAAAACCTGTAGAATCTGGCCAACTGAAAATGAGGCACAGATCATACGTGTTCATGTTTTAAATAGTAATTTTTTGCAAACTGCCCCTGGAAGTCAGATTTTCCTGTGTGACTATGAGAACGTGGGCTTTATTTCTTTTGTGACTTGATCCATATTAATTAAATAGTGATTTTGGACCAGGCTTTTAATCTAGTCGTGTAGTAAGTAATCCTTTGGCGAGATAAAAGGGTATTTGACATGCATAAGTTTCTACAGAAAGACTGCCAAATATTGTCAAATGCACAGCTGTTTATTAGCTTAAAATCCTTGTGCTTAAACTGAATTTTCTTAAAATGTGGAAATTCATTTCTGTGCAGCTCTCTTTTTCTTCTTTATTCTTTTTTTCTTTTTTCTTTTTTCTTTTCTTTTTTTTTGAATTAGTGACTCATAACAAGAAGCACACTAAAATCTTACCTATACTTGAAATTTGAAGCTTACAGTAGGTTTCCAATTTTCTTTCTGTTTTTCTAACAGGATTGTCTTACAAAAGTTGTTGCCGGTACATATTCAGAGTTAATGGCAGTCAGTGACAATTGAGAAATAGTGCAGGTTGTTAAGTAAATCATTTTAACTCAGATACAAGCATAAGGTTTTTTGTTGTTGTTGTTGTTGTTTTTTTTTAATAGTAGTACAAATAATTTTTGTAGAAATAGGTCCAAATAAGGCTGAACTTGTGTATCTCTGCTATATATTCGTTTGTTGGCAGTTTTAATGTTGATCTGTTTTATAGATGCTGTTCTCTAGAAAACTCTGGATGACTGGTTGGTTGCTTGAATGCAACAGAACAAATACATCAGATTTTGATAGATTGAAAACAAATGTCTCGTAAATGAGTGTACAAGATATTGACCTACTTAAATGCAGAGTTATTTGGGAACCTCAGAGCTATAAGTGCCAGTAACAAGTACAATATTTCCATTTTTGTAATCTTGGTCCTTTGCTGACTTTTTTCTCTGCATATACGGTATTAATGCCTCCAGAAGCATACATTTAGAGACAAGAAAAATCTTAATGCTTCTTCTTGAATGACATTCAAATTGTTTGTTAATTTATTGATAGCTTTGACCTAAAAACAGTCACTTTAATCCTTTAGGAATACAGCTAAGACAATACTATGGCTGTTTGAGCATCTAGCAAAAGCTAGATTTATCACTGAAAACTTTAATATGAATGTATAAATGTTGTTGTGCTTCCTTAGAAATTGAGTAGTTCTCTGTAAAACAGTTTTTTCTAAGATGTTAACTGAACTTGTATCTAAAGCAGGAGAAAAATACTGATTATATAAAGCTTTATATCTGTCTATGGTAACTACCATGGTATTTCTCTTTTATGACAGTAATCTAGCCTGCAACATCTACTTGCAGTTTTGAAATTAACCTGTAATTTAGTCTTCACCCCAAATGACAAAAATTCAAATGACTCCATGGGGTGCCAGAAGATGCACTGTAAACAGGGCTCAGTAAGGGGGATAACGTAGAAATCTGTCATCTTAGGTGTGTTTTCAGAACACCAGTATCAGTGAGCAAAATGAATTCTGTGTTTTAGTCAAAAAAAAAAATCAAAAAAAAAGACGAAGATAGTATGTATTAATCTAGATGGTTCATTCTTTGAAATAGCAAAATGTGTGCTGCACGAGAAATCTCAGTGTGAGGAGGAGACATCTGACTTAACGTGTTTTAACAGAGTATCTTAATTTGTTAAGGTTGAGATGATCGATAATAAAGTTGCTACAGGAATGCAAAATCATCATCTCAAGTCACTTTTATTATAGCCTTCGTCTGCTTCTATTAAATGATCTTTTCTCTTACCTACTTCCACCACCCTGTATTTGATAGTCCTCTTGAAATCTAAAATGCGGTCTTATTGACTGTTGGTACTTTATTAAATTTTGTGTGCGTCATCTTGGTTTGACTCATTTCAGTTTGAACTTTTTCTTTCAAAGAATAACTTACACGTTGTTTACCACTGTTTCAGTGGTTGTCTTCTTTTTTTATTAGTTTGTAATCCTTTGAAAAAGGGTCTGTAGCAGCTGACTTAGCTCTGCTAGTTGCACAGTTTAGGATGTTAAAGGTTACATTTGTTGGTTACTTTTTACAATTTCAAATCTGGTTGTTTTTATGGCTTTTCAGTTTCTCATTATGATTAGCTGTACTTCTGAAGGCATTAATATTGTATACACAGCAGAAAAAAGTCACCAATGGACTGAGATAACAAAAGTGGAAATATCGTACTTGTTACTGGTATTTACTGCTGAAAGGCTTGTAACTAAGTCTGCATTTAAGGAGGTCAGTATCTTATGCACTAATTTACTAGTACCATGACTCTGTGTCATGGATAGGTCAGCACAGAGTACATTTTGGTACCTCAATATATTGTTAAATTCAGTGCAAAAAAGTACACTTTTATTACAGAAAATATGCATTCGTTTCTGACCTTTATATAGAATGGGTAAATGCTAACCCTGCAATTGTGGTGGAAGAAAAGGAATGGAAATAAACCTGGTGATTTATAGCTAGTCTGTAAAGGTATAAAACAAGCATAAAGCAATCTAAAGAGCTTTGTTTAACTAGGTTGACCCTGAGGATTTCTACTGAAATAAAAATGCTGTGGAAAAAATTTAAAGAGCTTAAAAATTGAAAATGTCTAAACAGAGATGTTTGGAGATAATGTATTCTGCACAATATTACATATTAGCAAGAAAAATGGAGCTCTTGAACATAAACAAATTTCTGTGGAATTGGTATTTTGTTACAATAGCATATGGCAGAATTTAAGAATTTTAATTCCAAAATTAAGTGCATGTAACGATGATGCAGAGCATTTACACCTTTGCTTCACTTTAATGAACGGTGTTTGTGAACTCAAAAATTACACAGCAAGGAGATTTGAGCCTAAAACTGTAGTTCTGTTTTCATTTAGTGGCTATCGTGCATACATGATATTTGCTTGTAGGAAAACTTTACCCATTATTTAAAAATATCTAGAATATTGGGGGGCGGGGGGGGAATAAAATACTCTTCTGTATTATAGATGTGTGCATAATTTCTCCTTGAAATTTTCAAGACCAAAGTGGGTTCAGCATAGTCTACCCCTGCTCAGTTTTTCTATTTACTTATTTTTATTCTTTTTTTGTTTCTTTCCGTGAGGGATGACATGCCTGCTGCTCTGGAAGCTTTAATGGGCTGTTACAAGAAGCATGGGAAAATTCTTCAGCTTCATAACATCTACTGTAGGCTGATAGAGAAAGGAGATGCTGATCTTCTGCAAAAAGGTTGGTTGCATGTAGTCCAGTACTGTCCAGTGCTTTCTGGAGGCTTTTCTTCCATGATCATTTATAGCATTTATGTCATCAGAAAGAACAAAATTTCATTTATTTGTGTTACTGTAAAGCATTTAAATGATGTCCATGTTTTTCAGATGGAAAAATGGATATTCATTTTAAATGGAGAATTCTATTGTTTGGGTAATATAACAAAAAGTTGTCAAAAATTAGTGTTAATACTTGTTCTAGCTATATGTATCACTTCTAAGGAACAACTTTTCCACACATATGTTTCTCAAATAGTTGTGTAGTTAAGAAAACCTAAATTCACACTAGGCACAAGCCAAGAATGCCAACATACAGTCTGTTTTGTTGAATGTGATTCAAAATGTAGTGTAACTCAACAGAAAAACAGTTTACGCATACTCAACCACAAATCTACAGCAGATTGGAACGATTACAATATATTACACAAATGCTTCAAAATGTATTTCATATATATGTGTATGCATATATTTATATATGGAGTTTTGTGATGCTTGGAAAATAGAAAATATTAGTATTAAGAATATTCAACATACATATTGAAATGCTTGAATTCATATAGTAAATTAATCATTTTTATTTTCTTTAGTTTCAGATTTTATAAGCAGAGAATATGGTGACATGATGGCCCTCTATGATCTCTTCTTTGCCTTCTTGCAAACAGGAAAATACAAAGAGGCCAGGAAGGTCATTGAGGTAGGATTTTAACTATAGTACTCTATTCATGCAACCATTTAGACTCTTAATTAGAAACATTTAAAGTTTTTAACCTTTAATTAGACTTGTTCTGATTAATGTTAATAGAATTCAATCCTAATAATGAAAAAAAAAAGCCTCGACCAGCTTTATTTTGTATAATTACAGTTCAGAAGAGACACAGTCTTGTTATATATTGAAATTGTTTCCTCACGTTTTCAAATTTGCTGTTATATATCAAAATGATATTTGCATATTAAATATCGGATTGTGGAACAATTAAATTAAACTGGCGTTCCTGGGTGTAAAGTTGCTAATCCTCTTTCCGAAGGAATTCTTTGTTCTTAAAGGCACTGGAATTTAATTTGCTGCAGACCATGCTCAGATTTATTTGTAATGCTTGTCTACAAGTTAATCAGCCAAACAAGTGCTGTCTGCTACTGCTTGGCATTTAATTTAGCATTTCTTCTCTCTCTCTCTCTCTCTCTCTCTCTCTCTCTCTCTGTCTTTCTCTCTCTCTCTTTCTCTCTTTTCAGGATAGTAAGCAGCTTATAGGAAGTGGTAGGTGACAAACTTGGTCTATTTAGGATTAGTATATTTTATCTAGACTTGATTGAAATTGTGCTTACTGAAATTGATAAGTCAAAGGGGCAGCTGCAGAGTCTGCCCAGATTGTGATTATTTTTCTTAACACAGTTGTATGTTGTTAAAATGCCACATAAGTTTACAAGTTAATGTGTAGGAGGGGAGGAATCTTGCAGAAAAAGTGATACTTAGTCCTTATCATTTTTGTATTATGTACCTAAGTCTGAAACCTGTTTTTTTCTGTTTTGTTTTGTTTTTTTTTCCTAAGATAAAGCTTACCTTTTTTCTAGTTACGTTAAAATATTTGAGATAGCAATTATCCTTACTTGAAATATTATCTAACAAAAATCTTGCATTTAAAAATCTTTTAACTGAATGTCTGCTCTGTGGTAGAACAATACTTTAAGTATTGTTCTGCTTTAAGGAGGGCAGAAGTGCTGAGAATCCTGTTAAAACAAATATTTTTGCTCAGAGATGGTCTTTTGGAGCTTAATCTCATAATACAGAAGAACTGAAATACTGGTACCTAACAAGACAGTGGGGAGTTCAGTTCTTTTGATAGTGATTAAAAGCATATAGGATGTACAAGCCTGAAATCTCAGAACTGGAAGTACGAGTTTCTTATATACTGGCATTTAATTTCTCAACGCTTATGCTGATGGCTGCAGTTCAGCATTCATGAAGGGAATAGTAAGCAAATATCAAGTAATAATTTAATAGTTATATTATTTTCAAATTATTATTTGAAATTGTTGTTTTAATAGGTGCCACTTTTATCTCTGCATGTATTCAGTATTTGGTGTTGGGTTATCAAGTATCAGTAAGCACAGACAGACATGAGTGTAAATCTGAGCACCTGATATCTGGAGATGAAATGGAACTCCTGTCTCTTTAGACTCTTTAGAGTAGGATTTCCTGCTCTTACCTAGCTTCCATAAACTATGAATTTGATCTTTGTATGTGTTGTTGAGGGGGAAAAAAAGCTAAAAATACAGAAATTTAGCTATGCATGTAACTTACCAGTGAATCAAGGGGCACAAAATCAATCTCTGTATTGTGTTATTTTTAGGTATTTTTATGTAAGAATAAGTTAGGTATTTTCCAAGATTTTTTTTTTTCTTCAAGGGAAAATAAACCTTAATTTATATCTTGCTGGTAAATAAAACAGTTTTAGTCCATAAACAAGTTACTATTTGCTTTTTTTGTTTTGTTGGGAAGTTGAAGCCATACTGCGTATAATGTGGAAGATGGAGTACTACTGGCTGTATGCGTACCATTTTCTCCAATAGTGTTTTTTGCGGCTAAATTTGCTCTCTTGCTGGCCATCTCGGATAGTTTTTCTATTTTCATTTCCTGTTGAAGAAACATTAAGTTGATCAAATTTGGGGTCACTTGATCTTTTTAGAAGTAGTTGCATGTTAAGACATGGATTGCTTGTCAGTGTGTACTTGATCATATATTGCTGATTATAGCAATCAATTGATTTTAGTGGTATCATTTGTTATTGGAGTCTCTGAAGAATTAATAAAGAGTATCTAAAAGGGTAGGAATGAAACTGGGAAAAAAATCTGTAGGAGCTAAAGAAATGAAGACTGTGGAGGTTGTGGTCTTTTAAATGGGGTGCTTTTTATTGGAGACCACTGCCTCATCTTTCTCTTGTTACTTCAGAAATCAGAGGTCTGCTGGATGCTCCTATGAAAGTGACAACTGCTGCTTTGAAAAATTTGCACCTTAAACCCCTAGGGAAAAAAAAAAAAAAAAAAAAAAAAAACACAACAAAACAACCAAACAAACAAAAAAACCAGCTCTTAAATATCAATCTTTGATAAAATACAACTGAATGACAATAGTGGAAAAAGAAGGGGAAGATTTGGGTACAATTATTAAAAAAAAGGGGGGGGGGTCAGTTGTATGTGTACATAATCTGGTAACAAAAATGTGCATGCATATATGTATAAGCTCATGTTGTGGGATGTTGTCATAGCAAGAAAGCTGAAAGCTTGGGGGCACAGCTGCTTGTTGGTAGAGCAGGAAGACTAAGTAGAGAATGGTAGTGTAAAAGACAACTAAAGATTCATAGGTGTGGCCAAAGAATGTGCCTGACTAATAGCAGAACAAGTAAACTGCAGCGCCTGGTTTGGTGCTGTGATTCTCTTTGAGGTGATGCAAGGTGGAAGAGAAACGACAAGAGAAGAGTTGAGGCAGCTGGGTTCTGAGGCTTCATAACAAGGTTGATAAGGTAACAGTTTGCAGTGTTGTTAGACTCTGGTTAAGGTTTTGAAGTCTATTCTAATTTCTTTTGTGGCAGGTAGCTAGACAGAAAGCCTCTTTCAGAGATCAGACCTTCAAATGAGGTAGCTTCAGCTTCTCTGCAAAGGGAAGGTGTGCTTTATTGTAGCCATGTCTGGTGATTACTGAATGCTTGAAGTTGTTCTGGTAGATGGATGTGCTGGGAGATGCTCTTTTGCCTCACGCTGGGAAGTTCTACTGCTGGGTACATCACAGCATGATTTAGTCTTCAGTTCTTAAGTGTACGTCATCTGATATGTCAGATTTTGTCATGAGTCCTTCAGAAGTGATCACATCAAAACAGACTGTGGTACCCCTCTCCTCTTGTCCCTCATCACAAAGTCACCTACTAGCTTGCTTTCCCTTGGAGGAGCATCAACATCATCAATTGTAGCTGTAGTTACATAAGAAGTGGAAGATCGAAATTGCCTTATTTTTACCCAGTTGTCAGCTGCCACTGTTGCTGTTTTATTAAACTTGATTTAGCTGATGGTTGTGAGCTGGACTGATGTGAGGGTCATCCAGGAGAGGGGTGAGATGAAAAGGGAGGGTTACACCACCTTTGAGGAATCTGCTTCCTTTCCCCTCTTCACCTGTTACTTTCCTTGCATGGTACATGGAAACTTAAAAATAAATTACCTAAACAGTTAAAGTATAGTTGTTCTATGTCACTTGGGATCAATTTTAGCTGTTCAGTCATCTCTGAAGTTTGCAGTGAGATCTGTAGCTGTTCATCTGTGTGATGGTTGAGTATTTCTAGTCTTGCACTTTTTCCTTCATTTATTATACATGCTGAATGCTATTATCAAAATATTCTCACCTATGGCTAAAGTATGCATGGTTTTAAACAAGCGATGGATCCATTTCCAGTTCAAATCAGCGTCAGTCAGGTGTACAGGTCAATTTTTGTTAAGTAGCAAAGTACAAGGCAAAATAACTATCACAGGTTTATATACCAAGACTGTCTTTAAAGCAAAAGTACGAACCAAAAAAAAAAACCCAAACCCCACCACAACCAACAACAATAAAAACCATCACCGCCAACATAAATTATTATCAGACTCTAAGAGGGTGAATTCAAAAGAATGAAGTAAATGAAAGCATTAATGAGTGTTTATCTTAAATTATTAATGATTTTTTCATTGGTTGAAATGGAAGAGTCAATCAATCCCTGCTTACTCTTAAGTAAATTTTAGTCTTTTGTGATGAAATGGTTAAAGCAATTTGATCTGATCTTACACACTTTATAAAAATATAAATATAGTGGTAGCTAGTATTTGGAGTGGCACTATGATGCAAACATAAACCAAAACATTGGTAGGCTTTTACACTGAAAATGATACAGGCAGCATTGCTAACAGCATCTGTATTAAGGTATGTTGATGTTGTAAAACATTGTACATGAATGCACCTAAAGCTTCATGCTATAATGACTGGCAATATTTTTCTAAAATTTCTTTTCCTTGTCTTTTCAGATATTTCTGTCCATTGTTTTAGATCTTTTAGCTCTTCCATTAAAGGAGACAGTTTAAAAGTATATAAAATTTAAAGTATCTTAGTAATTTTCTGTTAATTCTCCCATGAATCAAATATCCTAGTATCTTCTATGTAAAAATGTCAGCATCATTATACACAACTTTTTAGATGATTTTTTTCAAGAGCACCTGACTGTTCTTTACGACTTACCTATATGCTGTTATCTACTGACTTGTTTGGTTTTGTCTTCATTAAGGTGAGCAAAAATGGTTCATAAACTGATTTTGATAAACATATAGATATTGCCTCTTTTTGTGGAATAATTTATATATATGTGTGTGTATATGTATCCAGAGTACTCTTAAATTTTATTTCATTTTTCTGTGCTTATACAAGTCCAGTGGAAAAGGTTGTTGAGAAGACTTCCATTCCTACTGCTTCAGTGTAGTTGAGAAATGTTCATTTCATGAGGGAAAGAACTTATAAACTTGGTTTCTTCTTTTTCTAGCTTTTCCTGGAACATGCATATTTGTGTGTACTTAATACTAGTTTTCTGTTAGCACTGCACTGTAATGATAAAATATATTTTCTTAAACTGTATTCCTTTAGACAGCAAATTCCTTTAGACAGCAAAATACTTTTTTATTATTATTATTTGATACCTTTGAAAAGGGTATCAGATCACTGGCATTTTTAGGTGCTTATAGCCTCTTCCGATAAGTTGATAGAGGTGTTTGAATTTTTTTCTTGACAGATAATTCTTGAAGTCATTCTAAATTAATTCACTAGCTCATGTGATTTAAAATAGTTCCTTTAATAAAACAGTAAAAGCTCTTGTTTCTGCTCTGTAGTTCTACTGCAAATGAAGGCTAAGAGAGGATTACTGTATTTAGGAGATAGGGAAAGATCACAGAGCTGTATGGCAGAATTTTTAATAGGAAACTAACCTGCACAAGTTTGCTATCACAAGAAGGAACTCCCTTGAAAATATCAATGCAGAGTGTATGGCTTCAGAACTCTTTTTACTGGATTTTGTGTGGAGATTTCCCTCATCTGCCCTTATATTAAATGTATCATGTATATTTACTAGTTAGATATATTACACCCTCTCTTGTGTATCAAGACATTTATGTGAAGAACTGAAGAACAAGTATATACAAAATATTTTTAATGAAATGTATTTACTGTATTAACAAACGCAAGAAAAAGCATTTGTTGCTGAAACTCAAGACCTGACAAAAGAACTATTTTAGGTGAGTTTAGCGTACAGGAATATGTCTATCAACAGATGTCAAGTTAATTCAGGAGGTAAATAGATTTAAGCAAAGAATTGTGACATCCACTGTCAGCAGACCTTGAGATACCAGTTGCCATTGGATTTAATCTACCATAAAAACAGTGATAATATTTCTACTTGATATTGAGAGATTACAACCTTCTTTCATCCAGATTGCTTTTTGTATGAATCTACATCAGAAAATTGAGTCTTGCAGATTTTATGTTAGAGATAAAAAAAAAAAAGAAAAAACAAACAAACAAAAAATCAACAACTACTGGGAGAAGATGCTTTCTTGATTTGTCACAGCAGGATTTATTTTTTTTTAATGTATGGTTTAATTATGGTTATATCTAGTGTCTAAATTTACCTTAAAATGTATGTTTGGTCTTCTTATGAAAAAGAGCAGAGGTGGTTAGAACAAAATTTAAATGTCTGTGAATGTGTAATGGAAATGGTGTTAGGTACTTAGAGATAGGGTGGTCTGAGATGGAGTAGTTTGTAGGGGGTGTAATAGCTTTTATTAGAGTAACTGTATACAGCTGGGAGGGAGGAGAAAGGATGAAGAGCTTTTAGACACACAAGCCCTGTAATTACAAGAAAAGATTATTTTTTTCTTATTATTGAGTCCTATTAGTCTAATAAGAGCATTATTTCTACTTATGAAACTGGATTCCGATACAGCTATTATTGAAGCTGGATTTTGTACCCATGGATGTGTGCATGTGTTAATTTTTTTTAAAAAAAAAGCTCTTACTAGATCAGTGCATGTTACTCAAAAGGTCTTACTTTCTTTTAATAAATTAATATTTAAATAAATATATCCCCAATAAATTAAATTCATTGTTTCCAGTGGAAAAACAGAAGTGTTGACTAATGAATGAATTCCTTCCAGAGAGGTAGAAAATAGTGTGTTTAGAATGTGGGATCATGGCAAGAGATGTTAATCCTTCCTTAGGTCCAGGGATTGTGTTAGAGAGAAAATACTACTACTCTATAATGGTGTCTGGGTTCATCATGCAATGTAAAACCATATTACAGTGCAAAGAAAGCAAATTTTTGCTGTTTTAACTCTAGAACAGCCTAGAGGAGGATGAGTTTTTGAGCACGGGCTTTGCATATTTTTGATGTCTTCTTTCAGCATGATTATTGTTGTGAAGTTGTTACTCTAATGAATTTTTATAGCAGTATTTTACTGCATAGTTTCACTTGGAAATCTCATCAATAAATGTGGGATATTCCAACAGTGCTTAAACATACATAGCATCAGTCTCTGTTGTCAGGAGTAAGAAAAAAAATTACAACTTCAGCATTGTTTTTCTTCTGGTATTTACAGAAAATAATTTTGTATCTCAATGTCTGCCTAGCACAAACAGCATATATTCCTGTTTCAAGAGAAATAAATAAAATTGAGTATTTACTCAGTAGATACTAATTGTGTTGGTTAAGTCCACAAGAACTGACAGAAACTTTGTGGCAAATACGTACTTTAGGAAAAAAGTAAACAGTAAAGCTGGTGTTTTGTGACTTTTCCCAGTGAGAATAGACACATTTTACATATTAGTGGGTAGATACATAGTAGGTTAATGGTTGGACCAGGTAAACTTGGAGGTCTTTTCTAACCCTAATGATTCTATGATTCTATTTGAGTGTCAGGGTTATTATTGCGGGGGTTTGTTGATTTTTGTCTCTCTAGGATACCTTTCTTTCCCATCTTTAATGTGCTTTAACAATGTTCTAATGAGTTTAGCTAAAGAGCGTTTAGGAATGTGATTTGTTACAATTCTATTATTTTAAATGTTTGAAGACTGGAGACTGTAAGTATTTGAGTTTTTTTTTTTTTTTTTTTTTTTTTTAACTTATTTTACCTAAAAAATTAACCTAGTAGAAGCAGACTAGTTGCTCACTTGGATGTCTGCAGGATAGGCAGGAAGCTAAGCATAAGCTTAGATTGAAATCATTCCCAATAGGAGAGTTAGGGAACATGAATAGGTAGATGTGTCCATTTATGTCTTCCATTAAATATCAGTGCAAATAAATTATCATATACCCAATAGCTGGGTAGTTTTTGAAGGCATAACTTTAAGTGGGGCAACTCATAATTTTCAAAAATGTACTACAGCAGAGTACTTAACCTAGTCATTGAACATGAAAAGTAGTCATACTGAAGAAACAGATTTAATTGTATTCAAGTTTTCACACAGTTAACCCTCCCCCCAAATCTATGCTAACGCGAGGATATTTTAGATCAGCTTCTCATCAAAGAAATCAGCATTATGTGTTAGGATGTATTTAGCCATGTTATTTATTTCTGGGTAAAATTGTTTACAAAGAACAAAAGCAATTACTTCTTTTGTAGAGGAAACCTGTCTTAATTAGAGTGGTTCTCAAGGTTTTCTTTTGTTTAGAAAGAAGAAAGTAAATGAGGATCTCTTTCTGTACCATCCCCAAAGAATTATTTTTTGAAATGCAGAGGAGCTAAACTTCTTTCCAAGTGGAAGGAACTTGCCTGCCATAGATGGGCCTAGCTCTTATGCTATCCTGGTAGTAAAATGGTTTAAAGAAGAGCAGAGATAGAGAAGTAATGTATTTTACAAGGTAGCTGATATGAGTGCAATAGGAAAGATGCTTTTTAATGCACAGGTTATTTTTTAGATCCCTCAGTCTCAAAAACAGCTTCTTTTATAAGCTTTTGGACTATTGTGTAGAAGTTCGTATGTTCAGAGCCAACGATGAAATAAATCATTTTATTTTTTTTAAAGAGTTTTAACATAGACGAAGACTCAAACATAGCATACAGTGTTTACATTGTAAAAATACAGTAACTTCAAGGAAGTTGCTGTGCAAAGATATCCTAGGCTTCACTGAAGCTGCATGGAATTTCTGAGATTTCATAGGCACTTCTGTGAAATCAGGGAAAAAAATCTGCTTTTAAATCAAGAATTTGCTATCAACTGTGCTGTTTTCACTAAGGCTTATGTTAGATGGAGCTGTTAGAAATGACATACATCGCTTCTCATAGCTGTCTGTTTTAGGCTGTCTTTCCAGAGAAGTAACGTGACTTCTTACAAGGCATTTCTTTGGCATCTAAATCTCAGTAACTGGTTCTAGTACTGGTAACATAAGTCTGTTTCGGCTGTTGATGTAACTCATCGTGAAGCATTTTTCTTCCTTAGCAGCATTAGCTGTCTCTTATTATTACTGGCTTTTTAAGCTCCAAAGAGAAGGATGAATGGATCTACCTGTCCAAAAAATATTGTCAGAAAGTGCAATGTAGATAGGGTTTATACATTGTGTCTGTGTCTTTCCAGTATTCCTGGTAATGGTTGGATTGGTGATTACTGTAGAACTGTTTCTCTAAGAAAAGACAGAACTTTAGGAAAAAAAACACAAGAGTTTAGAAGAATATCTAAACCATTTGAAAAGGGTAGGGTTAAGCAGAGGTAAACGTGAATGTTTAAAATCAGTGTTACAGTGAATTGTGGATTCATAGAATTCTTTAGGTTTGGAGAGACCTCTAAGATCCTCTAGTCCAACCCTTAACCTAGCACAAGTCAAGTTACACTGTGCAAGGCTAGAATAAGTTTTCAAGGGGATAGCTAGGATTTGTAGCACTTGTTTTGCCAAGCATTGTGCACAGCAGTAGTTTGTGGAGGTGCAACATTAAGACGGTAATTCGTCTCTTCTATGTTGTGCGTATGCCAAATGAAAATGCTTTTGATGACTTTCAAATAGTTGTGTGTAGTTGTGCTAAGCCAGCTGTAGCGAAAGAGGGACCATTTTAGGATGTTCTCTACACCTAAGTTTTCTGGAAGTCTTTCTCTTTAAAGAATACCACAGGGTGTTTTCTCTTTGTCTCTACATGATTTTTTTGTTTGTTTTTGCTGTTGTTTTCTTATTAAGTAAGTTTTATCTTTAAAGAGAATAAGGTTGTTTCAGGCAAGTAGAAAAGTAGATTTTTTTATGCATCTCTTCTGTAAACTACTTGGCCATTTTTAATTATTTTTTTAAGACAGTATTGGTCTATTATATGTAATAATACAGAACACTGTTGACAAATGTAGACAAAATTTGAATGTTTTTATCATTATCTAAAGGTGTGAGAAAGTGTTGAATAGAATCTTCTCTGACAGGTCGGGATTTCACAATACAATCAGTTTTCTTTCAGCTGTAATGGGTAGAAGTTAGTTCAACTAAAAATGTTAGTACAGAAAAGAATTTCAAGTGATTGGACACCTTCAGTCACCTGTCTAAGATAACTGTTTCTAGTGGACAACAGATGTTTTCTGTGGTTTAGGATTGTTGCATTCACATGAACTTTGAATGCTTCTTGGTGAGATTTCTTCTACAGACGCAGTAGTTTCTTTCCCGTTCTGGTTAGTTTTCCTTTCTGTGTGTGAAGGCATAGAGTCGGTGAATAAATTAGTGCAGGGTTGTATGTAGAGTATTAAAAAGATAGTAAAAAAGGTGATTGAAAGTAGATGTGACTAACTAGGTGACAACGTCTTAAACTGGAAAAGAAACAGTGGAACATGGAATTACTACATATATCACTCAAGCATCTGTGAAATTGCGAGGGTAAAGGGTAATCAACTGTTCATTGTCTTCAAATACAAAATCAAGCAGGCTCCAAATGAAGCCCGTAGAAGCTAGTCTGAAAACAAGTAATTTTTTTTTTTTTTTGTAGGAGGTAGTTGAGGTAACCCTTTGCCAAAATCTGTTATGAATGATAAATCTTACTGTGTTCCAGAGACAATCGGAGAAGTTCATGGAAGATAAATCATTTGCTAGAAAGTCTGACCTACTGAACCCCAAATAGCTGGAGAATGGAGGGGCACTGAGGGGAGCATATTGCTGGGTTTTCAGTCACTTCATATTCTCCCATAGGCACTGCTGGGGAGAGGATGAAAAGCTAGGTGAAGTACAGTACGCCTGGTACAGTCTGGTACAGTACAGCTCTTTCATGTTCCAAGAGTATTTAAAAGCCTGAAAAAAACCATAGTTTATAAGCTGTATAATTTTTTGATAGACACTCAGTAGTTGTTTTACTCTTTAAAGCAGTGAATGCCTTAAAATGGAAGGGAAAAAAAAAAGAAAACAGAAAAAAATACTAAGACTCAATACTACTTTCTGGCTGTTGAAACAGACACGGTCTGAATTTAAAACGGGAATTAGGAAGAGTAATTAAAGTAACAGGTTTTTACTGCTTTTTAAATTATTACTCCTTGCTTTATTTTTATTCTGCATTTGCTCTACTGTAGAAAGTCTGATTCCTGCTAAATGTAATGCTTAAAATTCCCTAAGATGGTAAGGGATAAGCCACAAATATGGACTATCAGGCAAGCCCTGGAGATTTAGTTAATCTGACCTAGATGTTCTTTTGATGATTGAGACCTGCAGTATGTGAAAACACTTCTCAATTTCAAAATGAAACACAAGGATATCTGTTGTATAACTCAGCTGTCCTTGTAGTGACAGACACATCAATCATTTCTGAACACGAAAGGATTTACTGTAAAAAGTTTGTAGGTTTGGAGCTGTTGAGTTCATTGGCATTCGGATCAGCAATGATATTGGAAGTTGTAAGTGAAATCAGCATTTGAATTTTAACATGTCCTAGAGAGGATTAGCTACAAATGCAAGCAATGTACTTTTTTCTTTTTCATTTTCAAGAGCCTGTTGTGTAAGATGTTAATTCTTGACTTAATTTTCAGCATATTTTATGTGAAACTGCTTGCTGAGTCTTAAAAAAAATACTGACTGGATACCTGTAAACGTGAAAAGCGGTGATAAAATCTAAATGGAAAAATCAGCAAGTACCTGGAAAGCAAAACTGTTTTTAATATACATCACACTGGAATACTTGAGGAGTCACTCTTTTTCTATAACCTCTTGGATTGAGACTATTTTTATAGTACACATAAATATATACCAGAAGTATTCATGTTGAGGATCTAGGGGTTAGCATCCTATTTTTTTAATTAATATTTTTTAACTTAGAATGATTGCATAAACTGGTTTGGATGATTGGCAGGATTATATGCCCCAACGTTTACTTTGCATAGCACTCAGTTTCGTATATCTTCAGCAAATTTTTAGGTCTTTAACTGAAGTTTAGTGTGCTTGCTTTTTGGTGTATGCTGAGCTATTTCAGCAAGATGTAGTGGTAATAATTCTGCTGTTGGAGGAGAAGACAAGGGAAAGGAAATTATTTATCTGTGTTAGAAAAGACAGAAGGTTAATTGACTTGTTCAACGGTAATTGTTTCCACTGTTTTGGAATGGAGACTCAGTATATTGTCACAGCTTTTTGTTCAAGCTGCCTCTTGCATGCAAAATTGCATTTGAATTTTGGAAATCACACTTCAACTGCAGAGACTTCTTATAATATTAACAGCTAAAACCCTTCAAGAGTCAAAACACATGTTTCTAGGTGGGGATGAACAGACATTTCCTTGGAATCGCTTTGGGTTGTGTTAATGTAAATCTTGCTACGTGAAAGGAAAGTGCAGTCCTTTCTTTCTGTAAATGATCTCTGTATTAAAATGAGAGAGTATAAAGAAAGTGAATTCAAGTAGTCTTGAAACTGTGTGAGACGTGAAAATGACGATGGGTGCTTAGTTCACAGGTTTTCTTGCATCATTTTTCTAGATGTGGTGGATGTGAGCAACATAATGCCTATATCGTGTTTCTTTACAATTTTGAATTTTCCAATGTTTATCAAAGAATTCTGCTGTTGACAGTGGAGGAACTGTGATACAATTATTGTGGTCTGTAGTGCTGAGAGGGTGCCATGTGGGACTAGATGGAGTTTGCAAAAAAAAAAAAAAAATGAAGGCTTTTTGAGTATTTGTTGTGTGACTGTAGATCACTCAAAACAACAAAGGAATGAACAAGTGAAGTCTCATTTAACCCAAGAAAATGAATAACACAAAGAACTGTGGCTTAATTAACTCTTACACATTGATTCTTCTGTGAACACAGTAGGCCTTTGCTCTGCTCTGGGATGGGAGTTAGTATACGGTTAGTATACTAACTATCTTCATCAGCAGCTGGCTACAGTATGCTTAGTGCACCTTAGCTTTGTGATTTTCTTAGTGAGCATATCAAGAGAGGTCACAACCTAAAGCTGTTGGTTTTAGATACTAATAGCTGTAAGAAAACAGCTAATGTGAGCCATTGAAGGGCACTTGATGTCAGCATTGCCGTTGTGAGAAGCATGGTTTTCTATTTGCTAATGATCGCAGTGATCAGTGATGTTGAATATGAACTTTTCATTGTGAAGCCAGTTTGGAAACATTTGGTATAACTCTTTACCATGAGTAATAGAAATGATTACCCTGGGTAATAGTAATAATACTCCATTACTCTGGTGATGGAAATTATTGAATGCTTCATTTCATCTGAAGTATGTTCTACAGCAAGTGTCAGTGCAGACAGCAATTTTTGATCAAAAAGGAAAATGTCTTGAATAAAATGACTGCATTTTTAAGCCTGTTATAAATGCAGCTTAATTTGATTATTTGTGAGCTTGTAGCCTCAGATATCAAAAAACAAAACCTATAAAATGTTATTATGAGGACATGTATTATGGCTACTTTAGCTTAAAATGTTCTGTGTGAAGTCATGTGTTTTTTTTTTCTTGTGTAAATATTATTTTGCAGACTCCTGGTTTAAGAGCCCACCCTGGAAGATTGCAGTGGTTTGCAAAAAAGTGTATATCAAATAATCAGGTATGTGGCTTGTATGTCGTCTTCTGTAGAACTGTCGTTATGTTCCAAGAATAATTGTTTTGAAATATTTCATTGCTAGACGTTTTTTGTTTGAAGATGTGTGACAGGCTGATGAGGTGAACTTAATGCCATGTGTAAACACTGGCATATACTTAAACAGGAATATTTTAGATGAATGTGCACAGTATCTAAGTGCATATATGTAGGAAATAATTGTTTGGCTGAGATGTAATGATCTTTCTTTTTAAAGATGGAGACTTTGGAACAATTGGTAGAATTAACTCAAAATCTCTTTGAATGTGATAGAGATGAGATGTACTACCACCTGCTTCAACTCTGTGGTAAGTTAACCTGTATTCTTCTTCATTTTCAATTGGACAGGTGTTTTGTCTTTAAAGAATTAGTCTGGATATGGTTTCTGAGGCATCTTGCAGGGGAGGAGGTTTCAGGTAGTTTTGTTTGTTTTACCTGCAGAGCTCAGCATAACAGTACCCTAGAATTTAAATAGTATAAATATTCCATTACTCTGTGTCATAATTTGAAAGTTTACTATATATGTATAGAGAGAGAGTAATATATATAATATGCATATATAAATTTAAATGCTTTTAAGAAGAAAAATTGCTCACTTTTTTCAATTTTTTTAGTTATTAAAGATCTGGATTCCACTTTAAATCGATCTACCTACACCTTCTGGAAAGGTGTGGGATTTTTATTTTTTTTTTAATCTAACAGTTCCTCACCACCTATATCCAAATTTGTGGATCACTTAGGTACTACAGATTTGTTAAAGAATGTATCTGTAGTTACTTTCATTTATTTTCTGTATTTTTCTGTTTATGTCAGTTTTGTTATTCAGTCTATCATACTGTATTATACGCAGTAAAAATGCTGGAGTCTTTAGTTTTAGTTATTTAATGGCTTGAGAAAATATTTTGCATTTTCAGGATTGGATATTGAATACCAAATAGGAAGTCAGGACAAAAGAAAAAAGTATTACAAGGATTGCTACGTGTTTCAGAAAGATGTCACAAAACTTTCTATCATGGGTATATATTAAGGAGTTATTACAGCTATTTGATATATTTGGCCATGGGAAAACTTGCATTTGAACTTGAAATAACTTTAGGCTGTTTTCCCATGTATGTTTTTCATTGGCTAGAACTAGTGATGTTGTTATGCTATATAAAACACTGTTAGAACCCCCTTTTAATAGAGCAATGAAAGAGGCTGCATCCCCATTGCATTTAATTACAAGCAGAACATATGAGTATTCTCCCCCCACCCCAAAGAGACTTCTTGTGATCTTTGTACCCTTTCATTTTTTGAACAGTCTCAAAAAACAAACTGTGCCATTACCCTATTCTGGCTTTGCATTTACTGGTTCACCCTCAAATATCAAGTAGGCCTGAAACACAGCCTTGTCTCAACAGGAGGGGGTCTTCCTCCACCATCATCCTGTTCAACCTCTAGCAGTGACTAGGTGTGACAGTGTGCCTGCTAGGAAGAGAATCCAAGAAGATAGAATTTATCAAATTCTGTCATGCAAAATCTTCGGTCGTCTTTGAAAAGACAAAACCAATTCCATCTACTCAAAGAAGTGGAAAAGATTTGTGGGTTTCTGTCACCGTAAAAGACAAAAACCATGCACATTCCTGCTTTCAACCATTTAAAATTATCTATCAAAGCTGCCCAGTGAACTAGTACAGTAGAGAGTTGTCACTGTGTACCAAAGCCACAACTTCAGATCTATTTTAAGTATTAAAAAAGTGAAGCATCTACCATCTATTTCAAGCTGTGATCAAAAATGTTGAAAACATTGTGTTTATTTATGTAGAATAAGAGAAAAAATTATGCTTGAGAGAGCCTCAGGAGTTCCAGGTCTAGCTCTTTCTCAGCTATGACAGCTTCAAAGTTAGATCAGTTTGTAGCCTTGTCAATTAGGGTTTTGAGTGCCTCCAGGGGTGGAAATTAAACAGCTTCCGTGGGAAACCTGTGCCAAGGTTTGACCATCCTCAGATACTCCTGTTACTGCAACTTTTAACCATCACCTTTCAAACTGTGCTGTGTGCTGCTAAGGAGAGACTTGTCAATTAAGTAGCTGAAGACAGCAATTAGATTCCCCCATTAGACTGCTTTTCAGCTTCTTCAACTTCCTCTTTTATTTAATCTTCTCAAGCCCCTTGTCTGTCTTGATGTCTGAATTTGTTATAGTTGCCAGCATCTGCTTTATAGTTGCGGAGCCCAAAACAAACATATGAAAACGTATCAAACATTCTCCATCCTCCTCTGTTTACTGCCATAATAACCTGTGTTTAAAAATGTTAATTTTAGTCCTTAAGTCAAATAAAATGATCAGTTTTAAGGTAGTTTGCTACCTCTTCTAAGAAGCTGAAGTGTTGAAAGAACCGTGTTGAAAATGGGTATGGATCTTGGTGTTTAGAAATGGTACCTTAGAAAGTTTTTGTAAACATTTTGAACCTTTTTCCCGTTGTTTTTGCAATTAATAAGGAGGAATATTTGAGTAGATGAGATGGGGAAAAACTTCTGCAATATTTTTGTGTTTTCTTGTTCATTGAAAAATTTGTACAGTCTTTTTCTTCTGTTTGCATCTTCTTGTACCTTCTGAGTAGCAACAGTAGATTAAAACTTCTCAATTTGATGGTCATATGAAGCAGAAGTATGTGACTGACGACAAAGTATTTTCCAAAGATATGACTCTAGATATGTACATATACTTTAAATGTGTTTTTATCTGAAAACTTAAATCTTGTTTCAGAGAACAGCAGTGACTGGTCAAAGGCTGAAGCAATTTGGACTAAAATGCAAGAAGAAAATGTTGTTCCTCGTCAGAAAACACTAACCTTGCTGGCTGATATATTTGAGAAAAATGGTCAGGTTGTCCCATTTGAGGTACCTAAGGTAATCTGACTTTACCTTTGGTAGCTAACAATGCTTTTGAATGTATACTTTTCCAATGAAAATTGCTAACAAATAGCATTATAGCAATTTAAATAAGCTTTTTGTTTTAAAGGCTAGACAAGAAGAAACAAGAAGCCCAATTTCTTCTACTTCAGAAGAAAGAAAAATAAGGATGCTTTGCAAGAAGAATAATGCAAAAGGTAAACTGAAACTCTCTGCTGCCGCCCCCCCAGCGCTAAGCTTTAGATTTCTGTTAACTACAGAGCAAGAGATGCTTGCTGCCGCTTTCTGTTGGTTTGCTAGTGTGTTACGAAAGTAACGTGATAAGCTTACTTAGCAATGTTCTGCTTCAAAAGTTGATGAGAGAAGCAAATGCTAAACTGTTTAAAGTGTAATTTGAAATACTGACTTGAAATGCATGTTTCAGTCAGTCTGCAGTGAAGTAGGTGATTTTATAATTTTAGAAGTATTGCTGGTCTGTAGTTTATATTGTTAGTTTAATGCCATTTTCTAGACTTGAAATTTAATCTGTTAAATTTAAGGAACTATGCACAGGGTCAATGCTGAAAATACCCTTTCACCATCGTAGGCGCCTATGTGGTTCCCAGTAAATCTAGCTGTTTGGCTGCAAGTTGTATGGTGAAGACATGGGAAGCATAGAAAGAAGAATAATTTGCAAGCAAAATAGCAGGCACATGTTCATGGGAAGGCAATTATTCGTTACAATAAGTTGTTCAGAGACTGGATTTATCCATGCCATTGAAGTCTTAATAACAAGATCAGATTTAGGTCCAAAATATACTTCAGGTATCTCTTAATTTAAGGTACAGAGTTAACAAAGAAAATAATTAGATGAGATTAAATTAGATGAGTCTGGACTATAAAGATGATCACCACTCATTGGTCAAAAGAGGTGAGTCTCCTGCTGTATTTAGCATTGGTGCAGTCTCACCTTGAATACTGTGTGCAGCTCTGGGCTCCACAATATGAATAGGATGTTAAAGTACTTGAAAGCATCCAGTGGAGGGCAGCAAGGCTGGTAAAAGGGTGGAAGGCCTGTCCTGTGAGGAGAGGCTGAGGACAGTCTGGTCTAGGGAAAAGGAGGCTGAGGGGCGACCTCACTGCTCTCTGTGGCTTCTTGAGGTGGAGAAGCACAGAGGGAGGTGCCAGGCGCTGCTCCTGGGAACCAATGGCAGGATGCATGGGAACAGCAGGGAGCTGGGCTGGGGAGGGTCAGACTGGGCATGAGGAAAAAAATATTTACTGTGAGGGTATCAGACACTGGGACAGGCATTCTAGTGAGGTGGTTGATGCCCCACACCTGTCAGTGTTCAAGAAGCATTCGGATAATGCCGTTGTTAATATGCCCTAAGTTGGTCAGCCCTGAAGAGGCCAGGCAAGAGGCCTTTGATCTTTGTAGGTCCCTTCCAACTGAACTATTTTTTGTTGTTGTTGCTGCCTTCCTTTTTGGCTTTTATCTGTTAGTCTATTTTCTTTCTGTTAATGTTGCAAAGCTATCTGTGTCTGCTTAAAGGGAGATGTCTCCTAGTATCTTTGACTTCTTTGCACTTAAAGTAGTCCATGTTTTTCCCTAAAATTAGCTAACTTCTCCTCCTGATCTTCCTCCTACAAAGACAGACAGTACTAAAAACATGTTTATTTGGGTTGTAATACACAATGTAAACAAAAGATCAAAATCAGTGTCCCCACAGCTCACTATTTCCAACCCCCTGGGCGTGTGGGTGCCACCCAACAAATAAAACGGCCTCATTGAGAGATCACTTCAGATCTGCTGCTGTGAGAAATAAATAGCTTTTCTGCAGAAAATTCTCTGCTTCAGATAAAAACAGAATTAATTTGTGCTTGGGTATTTGCCTTTGTGTATAGAAAGGAGGAGAGTGCACTTCAGTACAATTCCTCTGGCTCAGTCTATGCTTAGTTTAAATCATTGGAAAGCCATTCTTATTCATCTCATCCTAAAACACTGTCACGAAGTCAGAATTAGCATAACTAGGTCATAATTGATCCATTTCTACCATTTTCCAAGGTGCAGATCATCATAATATTCTTGAAATCTTTTTCTTTGCCTATGTTATCATAAATAACTATATCTCACTTGAGAGATCATAAAAATAGAATTAAATGGGTTAAAATAACTAATGTTGCTGAATTATGAAGATGTATAAATAAAAGGCACCTCATTTTCTCCTGTGGGTGTTACCAACGTATTTTACAAGTTGGACCCACGGATAAAGTTTTGAGTTTAAAAGCAGAATCTGCTCGTCATGGACAGTTGCCTTCTGTTGTTAATAAAATGGCCCTATAGAAGTACGGAGTCCAAGGTGCACAGATTAGAAGTCTGAACTCTGCATATTCTGTATGTAGAGGGTACAGTCGTGGGTGTTGTGGTAGACATAACATTAGCACTTTAAGGAAATTCTTCACGGTGGTAAATTTTTGGAATCAAAAGACAGAAAGCAGAAATACTTTTAATTAAGCAATAAACAAAATTAATGGAATGCATTTTATACGTGTTTCCTAGAAAAGTGTTCAGTGCCTTCAATAACATAAACGAGCAAGTGGAGAGCAGGAGGAAATTAAATATAGCTTGGACTTTGGAGGGACACTAGTTTAATACAAAATTATAAACTGTAACTGCTACTAGTCTGTGGTGACACTTGATAATGAATTTACCAATAAATTACTACTGCATGTTCTTTTATTCAGAGCAGCAGTGCTTGAGAGGAGGTGGTCTAGAGCTATTGGAAATTAGGGGAAACAGACAAATTTTTGGAAACAGTTTCTTTTCGTCTTAAACTAAGTTGTCACTTTTGTATAACAGTATAATGTAGTTTTGATATAAATGTAATAGGGCAGAATAAAATTTTTATCAACGCGTTTCTGATAGGAAAAAGATTGAGTTAATCTAGTTACGTAACTAATTTCATGAATTTATCAGCCCTGACAAGGGGGTGTTTTGAAAATCTGTTCTCTGAAGTGCTTGATTTATGCAAAGTCACAGTTGCGTTTTTATCCTGATTCTGCAGTGAGAACTTGACTCGAGTGGATCATGTTACACATAGCCCAAACAGTTGCAATGCCTGAAACAAATTTGATTGCCTTGAGAACTGAGACTTTCTTGGCAAGTTCTCACTTTTCTAACAGATCTTTCTACTTGAAATAGCTTGTATAACACCGTCTGATTCTGAAACCAAGAGCTTTCTCTCATGAATGCTAATATACTTTGGTAATTTTAGATAGCATCTGAAGAATCAGTAAGTTGATAACACCTGATCAGATACATGTCTCAGTTTGAGACTCATTTAGGTATACTTTAAACATGCTACTTGCATGGATGCAAAATAGAGTTAAGAAAGTAGTCTAATATGAATAGGATAATCAACTGAGGTTGGGATTGACATATACAGCAAAACATTTTGGAACAGGAAAACAAAACTGACACTAAGATATTTTTTTTCTTCACTGAACTAGTCATTACAAAAAGATTTAAGTGTATTTCCTTGTAGAAACAGATCTTAAGCATCCTGGACCAAGATCGTTGATAGTAACATATGCTTGATATTATATCCACTGGTGGCAAAGTCCACTTCTGTACTCAACTAGTGGAAAGGAATATACAAACCTGTAGTGAAATCCTAGTTCTGTGTGAAAACATTAGGAGTCTTCAGATATACAGATTTTTTTGTTTTGTTTTAAAAAATACAATTTAAGTAGGCTTTTACCTATGGAAGGAATGAACATATCACCAATCAGTTACATTTTCCTAAATGAAAAGCGACACTTGTAATAGATTGTACCGGTGAGAGAGTTTTTGTTACCATTGAATGCGATTACAATTCTACTAGTACCTCAAATTTCAGAAAAGTGGAAAAAAAAGTGTCTTTCCTGCTGGATTTAGGTGTGAATGCTCCTTTGCAGTTTGTGGTATTTGGCATTTCAGCAGGCAGGAAGGAGCATTCAGCACATTATAGCAGGCCAAGTGTTAACCTCAGACCAATAAGTGAGCATGGGGGGGAGGATTCCCAGGCCATTTCTGTGACATTTTGTTGTTGTTTTATGGTCCTTTGGTTGACAATGCAATCACTATTGTAGTGTCAGACATCAATCATATCCTTTCTCCATCTCTCTCGTATCTCTGTCTCATACATTGAATTCACAAACGTGGAAGTGGACTTAATGGATAAGAACGCTACAGTAAAGATTATCTCAGTTCATGTATGTTTAATGTAGCTCAGAGTGTCCAAAGTAGATTAAGGGTGGCAATGTTAATTCTAATATAAATTAACTATATGAGTGTGTGTGTATTGCAAGTAACTATTTTATGCGTGGTCACTTCTGTGCCTGCATTTCACCAAGTTTTTAGGTATACTTTTGGTTGAAGAAGTTTAAGACCAACAATTTAACACCAACTGTTCAGGCTTTGGGAATGCCGGTTTAAAATTTACAGCCCACAGCAGTAAGTGCTGCTAGTGTGATGCTTCTTGTGACAGTAAGATTCAAACGAGTTATCTTCATCATTTCTTTCAATGTGTAAGAGAAAAATATTTTGTATAGCTATAAAATTTGTAGTTTTATTTCTGAAAAGTTGTTTAAAAGGTAATTGTGGCTTAGTTTTAAATCAGCAAAGGGATTTTTTTTAAAAAGTTTCCTTGAAGGAAACACAGTCACAGTTTTAGATGCAAAAGATGATTTCTGGTTCTTAACATGTTAGAAAGCTGTGTTGCAGCTAAGACTGCTACCTAGGCTGTATGTTTATAGCTGCATAATTTTGTTTCAGAAAAATAAATGACTGAAAAGTGTGCTTATCATTTTTTTTTCTTTTTGGTAACATCTTTTCATACACTGACAGTTATTGTGAATGCATGAAATAAAACTGTTAATCAGTCAAACAAATGCAGCGTAGTTTACTTGTTAAATATCTGTATATTTGTAAATTGTATGTTTTGTATAAATCTTGTCGTAGCCAAATAATTTGATCTCCCCATATTGGAATCACATCCTATATTATTTGTTAAATGCTGTTGTGATCATGCACCAGCTACTGTAACTATATACCCCAGCATTAGGTGTTGCTTTAAAAAATCTTGAGTCTCCCCCTTCTAACCATTTCTGTCAGTATTTAAGCAACAGCTATATATAGAAAAGCAGTAGTAGCAAACTTTTTGTTCTCTGGAGGCTTGTGTCAGTTGATTGTTGTATACAAGCAGTTTTGAACAAGCTGTGACCAAGAGCTTTGGTCTCAAAGATGTAAGAGGATGAAACGATTTCAGATGGACCTTTTCAATGAAAAGATGACTTATGATCAACACTGTTATGACATTTTGGTTGGGCTCTTTGTCTTTTTTAGAGGCCTACGATTTTTTCCTGCAAACGCAAGAGAAGGACTATCATTATCGTACATATATTGCCCTTATAAAAGCGCTGTTATCACAGGATTCTTTTGAAGAAGCCATCCAAGTGAAACACATGTAAGACTTTTCTGTGTTTTGGGGAATTTAATTGTTGGGGTTTGCTGGTTTAGGTTTTTGTATTTTTGTTGTTGTTTTTCTTTAAATAATTTCTGGATCATTTTCAGCTAAGTCCTTAAATTTTAGTGGGAAAACAATTCATGACTGGTAATTAGGAGTTATGGTAAGAAATATACCAATGCTTCATATGGCAGTCTGCCATATATTAAAAAAAATCTGGTGGAGAGACAGTGTGTATTGCTAATAACTCATTTCAATAACAGTATCAACAATTGCACTTGGCATCAGAACTGCAAGTCTGCCCTTCTGGCAGTCTGCCTTTTCCCCTTTAGAGCAATATCCAAACAGACAAGATTCCTTCACTGAACTGCCCCTGAGCTTTCTCAATCCCCATCCCTGCTGGTACCCTACCCTATCCACATTCTCTGGCAGCTGGCTGCCTGCCAAATGCAAAATGGTACATTTGACTGTTATGCCAGTGGCTAGGAGATGACCATAAACCTTAGATCCAACTGTTACACTTCTGAAATAAATCCAACCTGCTGTCATACATTATTAGAGTCATCAGTACTGAATTAACCTTTAGTGAGTTGTGTGGCGCACCACTTGCTTTAAGTGTTGCCTGTAATGTGTATTCTGGCCAGATTATAGACTTCAAATTAAGTGTTACTACTTATCAAGCTAAAGTTAAGAACAAAAACTTAAGTAATTTAAGTAATTTCATTTCTACAGCTAAAACGAGAATGGTGGCTGTCTTCATTGTGTTCTGAATGAATACAGTTGGCTGTGGATAACTTACATGCTGCATAGTCTAAAAATTTTTAGAATTAGTTTATTATCTTAACGTTTTCTTCAAAAGTGTCTAGATCAATGAAATGTCTTCTGTTGAAAAATGGTTAAGTTCCACGTTCAGAAGCACAAGCAATGCTTTTCCAACTCGCTGTCAGTAATTGAGCTTTATGAAAAGGAATGTTTGTGCTTGATGAATAGAAGGCATATATCAAGGAAAAACTTGAACTGCTCATCAAATTCTGCTCCTTGAAATGAGAATAACTGATAAATGTTTGTAAATAAAAGATGGAAAGGACATGTTTGAAAGTACAAATTATTCAGAAAAAAAATAGCTACTTCATTAAACATTTACAGAAGATCTTAAGGTATAGAAAGATTCTTCAAGGACAAAGTTTGAAACTTTTCACTGAAGACCTGTGCATGCACTGACTGCTTCCCTGCTCCACAGCTCAAACATGCTTGTAAGGAAGATGCGCAGAATATTGCATGTTACAAGCAGTAATTTGTAGATTGGAAGAGGAGAGAGAATGTGGTGGTTTGTTCCTGGTGTTGATGATTCAGAAATCCTGCTTTAGATAATAAGTGTTTTAGGATGTAAAATGCAGGAAAGAAAATAACAAAAAAGTGTTAAGGGCTAAAAAAGTTTAAAATGTGTTTTTAGGGACAAAGCCTCTGAATCTCGAGATGTTTGGGAAAAAAAGAAAATAGGGTTTAATAAGAGGTTCTGGTCAAAGCCAACCATAGTAATAACCACCGTGCTTTTCAGAGCTCATACTCAATCATGTAGCATAGAAATGCCAAATAATGACATTCTAAGAAGCCTGTAACAGCTCACTGTTACATCAAGACAGAAAATGCTTACTATTACCAGTGTTTATAGTGTTTATCTGTGTATCTTTTTTCTAATAACAAAATCATGCTTACATTAAGCATTTTCAAAAGTCTGTAAGCTTTAAATTATTCACTGAAGTAGAGGAAGTGATTTTGTGTGTACACACGGTTGAAGAATAGCAAATCTATTTCGCGCACATTTCTGCGTGCTTGACAATTTTACCAACCTCATATTACAGAGAGATTATTCCTACAA
The DNA here is from genome assembly GCA_011075105.1 of Heteronetta atricapilla. Classification (NCBI taxonomy): domain Eukaryota; kingdom Metazoa; phylum Chordata; class Aves; order Anseriformes; family Anatidae; genus Heteronetta; species Heteronetta atricapilla. The sequence continues at coordinate 30,915,680 of CM021733.1, forward strand.
AGCCTAAATGTGTGCAGTGGCCTGAAACTTGTGCAACTCCCAATATTTTCATAAAATACATGAAAGCCACCTTAATTTGTATAAGCTAACATCTTTTTCTTTTTACTCTGCTCAAAGCCAAACTTGAAATTTAAATAACATGTAGAGAGCTTTAGTATGAATATTAGCATAGGCAACAAAATAAGTAATTTTTGTGTTTAAAAGGGTTAGATTATTTTAAAACTTCCTTACTGTCATCAAAACTGAGAAACTTTGAGAAAGTCATGTTGTGGTAGAAGGAAATTGAACTCCCACTTTGTGTTTGGAAACAAACAAACAAAAACAACGAAAAACAAACAGAAGGTTACTGATCTGTTGGTCAACCCGAGTCTAGTTGCTTTGGCATCCTAGCACTGTTTTGAGGAATATTTACTGCATTTAGTTGAAGTTTTAAATAGAAATTTAGGAGTATGGGAATGATGGATTAGTTCTGTAATAGTCGCTAACATCTATTTAATCACACTAAAGATTGGAAGATTGGAGAAAGTAAATCCTTTGTTATATGTAATTTACAGTCTCATGCATGAATTGTTGACTTAAGGGCTTTGACAGATGGGACAAAGGAAAAAAAAAAAAAAGAAAAGGCGGAACTGAGCAGTGGGTGCTTAGGCAGGGATTAAGAGGATTGGTTGGGAGAGTAAGAAAATCCTGAGTCCAGTGACTGCATTTGTGAGCCTGGGAGGCTGAAAGTGACTGAGAGGATAGTCATATTGTGTACTATGTGAAGGATTTTCTTGGGATTGAGGGGAATAATTTAGCAATGACCCTGCTTACCTCCCAATCCGCTCAGCCTTTAAGTTCAAGTAGGTAGGCTGCTCAGTTGTTTGCCACAAGATGATCAGTGAGGTTTATCTAGATTGCTGATATGGTAAATTGCGATGCCCCCCTTTTCTGTGCAGAGATTTTGTAATCTAGAAATGAACATTTGTAAAGTTATCCGTGTATATTAAAAATGTGGCTGTATGTCATTGAGGAATGGGAACATTTTGTTCGTGTCGATGTGAAGGCTGGTTAGGCTCTCTTGCCTAATTTCCAGAGTGTTAGAAAAGCTTTAGCAGTGTTCTTAAAGTAAAGATCCTCTTTACTATAGGTATGTGACGTGTGGTATTGCTGGAGATAAAGAATTGATAAGCCAAATACAATTTTAACACGGCTAAGGCAGCAAACGTAGTATGTTCACTTTAAAAAACTGTATACATCTAGATGACAGAAATTTGAAAATTAATCAACCAAATGATATGGTGTTAGTTCATAATATGCTTTAGTTTATGTTTAAAATATACAGTGCTGAAAATAAATGTTTCATTTTTATTGCTGAAAGAATAGTTTTACATTTTATAATTATGGTGACTATTGAAAAAAGAAGAAAAAGTATCCAGCTTAGGATACAACAGAACAATGCAGGGCATGCAGTTATTTTAGTCATCTAATATGTCAGCATTCAAGAATCTGAACCGATTGTTTAAAAAAAATCTTGTACTTTGTTTCTTTTGTTGCTCACTTCCAACTTTGTCATCTGTCAGAATGCAAAAAAAAATTATCCTTCTATAACCATTGACAGGATAACACAAAAGCTGTCTCCAGGTCGATATTTTGCAGCAATATTTTTAACATACGAACAGTAGTTTTTATAATTTCACCTTGGTGCTCAACCATTTATTATCGTATCAGAAGCATGTCAGTAATTCCTTTCTAAATGTCTGCTTCTTTTAGTGCTGAGACCCACATCAAGGGCTTCACACTGAACAGTGCTGCCAGCAGCCTCCTCATCATATCGCAAGTTAGGCGGGATTATTTGAAAGGTATGTCACAATGCTTGACCTTTACGTCACATTAATGCCTCTGCAGATTTTTCTTGTAACGCCCTTCGAATACTTGGATAAAGGAGTCCATTTAGCAAATTACCTGCTTATCAAGAGCCTTTTGTGGTAGCTGAGAGACGTAAATTACTGTACATGCATTTATAATACAGCTTGAATATGAATGTACTTGTCATTTGACCACTTAGTCCAGTTTCCATTCCATTTAACACAAGATGGGTTTTCTTAAGATGAATCACAGCTCTTCAGACATGCAAAATTTGTGCTCCAGAACGAGAGAAAGTACAGGCTTTCAAGTGCGTTAAAATTCACAGCACAAGTCATTTTGCTTTGGAAATTAACATACTTTAGAGCATCTGAAACAATTCCCAGCAGTTGTTTCTTGCATATTGTGGTGGTTGTGTGAGATACCAGATGAGTTAAATTGACTGTTAAATGTGCATGATTGTGCACTAAATGATTATAATATTGATTTAAAAACTTAATCAAATACTTTTAAATAGTTCTCGATACCAACAGTAACAAATATTCAGTTTGTCTTTCTTTTTAATGAATGTAACAATCGCAATAAAAAAGAAAATGGTGGCTGAAGAGTATTTGAGGGCGCACAAGAAGATGGTGGATAAAGTTCACAGTAGTGCTACTTTACTTCTTGGCATGAGTTGTTTTGCAGCCTAGAGCATTTAGCTCTACGGTGTTAGATTTTACATATTCAGTGGTTCTGTAGAGCTCATGTGAGAAGAAAACTCTGCAAGCACATAGTTTTACATGCCATGCCATGTTTTACTCCTTTGCAAGCGTACGTACGGTGTTGATACACATTGTAAGTGATATCTTTAAGCATTAAAGTGGCTACGTATGAAAACATGTACTGCACTGAACTGGGTTTCACTTTCATACCAGCGAGCATACCAGAAAATCCATTTTCGATTCTACCATCTGTTATTTTATTTCATTCCACTTTGCATAGTTGTAGTAGCCCATACACATGTAATAGTAGCTACATGAAAATACTCTAGGATGAGCATTTAGACACCTCTTCTCACTTGTATTCATTCCTGCAGCTGATAAACTTCTCAACTTTCAAATTCCTTCCCTCTTCAGTCTGACATCACTGCCAGGTGTCAGCGACTGAAGTATTTGTAGTGAATACAATTGCTTCTCTTGTGGGTTGGCAAGTCTTACCTTTTTTGCAGCTTTCAAATACTTCATGTAAACTTTATTTGATACTATTCTAGTATAATTTCTGCTTTTGCCTCTGTCCAGGATGTCACTAAGTTTTGTTAGTTCTAATCCTAAACATTACACTCCCAAATCTTCCCTTCTTCAGAACATCATTGATATTTCTGTATTGTGACAATTTTTCTCTAACTATGCGTTTTCTTTTCAGCTGGCATCCTAGATAATTTGCCACCTCAACCAAATTGTTACTTTTTGCACAATATAAAGTTTCTCAATAAGCTGTTGAAATGCGTGATTTTGCACCGTTATATTTGCTTTTATTTTGTGCATTGAACAAGCTTTATTTTGTTAATTTAAGTGAATATTCATTTTAGGGTGAAGTCTTGTAAACTTAATTAGTGAGCGCCATTTAACATACATCCTGTGATGGCAGACATCTCGTGAGCTTTCACTTTTGTAAAACTTATTTTATCAGTTCCTCAGACAGTTCGCCATCATTCTTTGCTGTTTAATGCAGTGCAGGTTTTAAAAAATAATTATGTAGCTCCCTAAGTAGCCTCAAAAGAGCTGTAATATCTTCTTGCAAGAACTCAAGTCAAAACTTGAGTTTTATGGTACAGTATTTGCAGAACTTACAGATGAGTAAAACATAAATGGTGGGTTTTCACAAGCAAAGTTAGTTTCCTTTAAGTACTGAAAGATCAAGGGATTAAATTATGAATTCAAATCAGTAATAATGTGAGTGCTTTTGCACAGGAAAAAGGGTACCAGAAGAATTATCTAATATGCTGGTAGAACACAGTTTCTTGCAGTACTGCTGCATGCATGCAACTTCCAAGTCTTTCTCTTCCATTGTTCTTGAGAAGGCTAGTTAGGCTACATGCTAAAGGGAGGTCCACACCTGCGGCCAGGAGAAAAATTTGAACTTTACATGTGTGCTAAGATTGCTTTTAGATTTGGGGAATTTCACTCTTGATGTATTACTCATTTTTTTCCCTAAACAAGAAGGAATGAAAGAAAAAAAGAAATGGGGTAGAAGGGAAGTTGGCTGTGAAGGAAAGTTAGGCACACAGGATGTTCTTTCTTCCTCTCTTGTGAAAGGTAGTATTTGGTTTCTGCAGTACCTGCATGTTGAATTGGAATGTTAATACTGTGGAGTTAAAGTGGTGGGTGCATATTATGTTAGAAGTGTTATCTCTTGGTATGGTAATTATCTGTGATTAATCTGGCCTGTGCTGGTAAGGACTGAGGTTTTTACCAGAGGGGCATGTCTTTCTCTGTATGTTTACTCATATATAATGTAAATCGACAAGAATTCTGGTTAGAAAAATGAGAGCAACTGTTACGGATGAACAGAAGACTGATTTGGGGTGTTTTTAGCATTAAGTGACTGCTGTTGTTTTAGGAGTTCTTAAGGTAACTGTCCAGTTTGGAGGGGTTTTTTTTGTTCTTTTGTGGACACTCAAACTCTTGGTTAAGTGTGCCACATTTCTGGTTTCCAGTAAAGAAAATTCATTATAATGTGTTTGAAGAAAAAACGAGCTTAAAACTTTGCAACTTTAAGGTCATAAGGGAGGACACTTTTGACATAGCTGCTTTTCCCGAGCTGGATACTAAAATGGAATAATTAGATGTTAAAGTTATTCTAATACTTTCTTTCATTGAGTGAATATTAAAGCATTATATCCTAAACTGCCATTGAAAGTTTAGTATATATGCTTGTTATAACTTCCTATAGCAATTTTGGGGCATAACTTCAGCATGAGAATTATTGAATTAATAATTATATTATTCGTGTTTTTAAAAAGGTAAGGTTAATGATACCAGCAGTGTCGTTGTCTTCTCAACTAAAATCTCAATTCTTTTTTCCTGATTTCTTCACCTTCATTAGATGCTATAGCTGTTCTCCAAGGAATGCTCGACAGTGGCTTGTTGCCTGCTAGACCAGCAGTTATTGTACTCGTTGAGGCTTTGGCAGTGAAAGGAGATATGAAGAACTTAAAAGCATTTGAAAACATGATAGAAGGCATCAGAAAATCAATTGATTTATCTCCCTCACTAATTGCCAATGCTATTGCACTGGTTCATGTTAAGAAGTAAGTATTTCTTTGACTTCCAACCTTTTGTACAAAGTGGTGGGAAATCACCAACATTATTCATTTTGTTCTGTTTCCATTCATTAGTGTCCTACATGTTAAAATTCAGGGCAAGATGAGAACTGTGCTGTTCAGTCCTGTTCTGGTCTCATTTTACAAATGCATTTGGGGTTTGGAATTCATTTAATGAAATACAAGGATAGCTATGAAGCATTTGGCCTTCTCTGTTGATACTTCTGTTCAAACATACTACACCTCTCATAAAGTGTTCTCTTTGGTGTGAGATCAAAAGCCCTGTGAGGTCTGAATGTCAAATAGAACTAAATTCATCAATATAAATGTAAAAATCTTGGAAGTTAGCACACATATTATGTATATAATATTAGTTGGGAAACAAAATCTGTTACTAGTTCCAGTAACTGAAATGATAACATGATTGTGTTTACCCTCAAAATATGAAAGCCAGGTATGTATCTGTGAGATGGTTTTTTACTTTTTATCAGTATTAAAAAATAGGGAAAAAGTTAGCTCCTATGCTGTTATAGGCTACAGTTTCCATCGTGGTAATTATCCCCACACTTTGATTATCCTTTCATTCAAATGTTTAATTCGGCATCATGTTCTGCCTAGTGTTTTTTTAATTGATACATCGGTACTTGGCTAGTTTATCCTTTGCATAAAACTGCGTGGGGGAAGCACCTTTTCACATACTATGAACTTCTCAAATGCAGTTTGCAGGAATCAGTCTTCAGGAATCCTACATATTCTGCTGTTTTCTTTCAAACGAGTTTAATCAGGCAGAGCTCCTCTGTGTAACTCAGCAGGATAGTTGTGTAACTATGTAATACATAACAGATACCTGATCACCTTGGGCCTGCCAGAGTAAGTAGTTACTGGAACAGTTACTGGGTAGTAGTGTCTGCAACAGCAAGATGATTTAAATTGAAGGAGAATCATGCAGGCCAGTTCCAGTAGTGAGCTCACTGTGTTTTCAGCCACCGAAAAACAAGAAAGGATCCTGTAAATATTTAGATCCAAGTGGTCCTTGGCAGCAGATTCGTGTGAATTGGCTTTTGCCTGTTTCTGTGTTATGAAAGGGTTGCAAAGTCATGACGTGTTCATAACATGAATCAGAGTGACTGCAAGAACAGATAAGTAAAGCACTGTATACAGACACAGGTTAAGCAAGCAACATCAACTTTTCTTCTGCCATACCAAAACCAGCTTAGCCGTATGAGAAGACTTAGCAGTAGCATAAATAATACGCACCTCCTGTATTCTTAAATGTCTTGCAAGTTGTACCTTGAAAACAGTGATGAAGAATATAGATTTACATATACATCAAATAGCTGTTCACTTACTGGTAGATTTGTATTTCTAATACAGTTTTCAACACATTTTTATACCTTTTAAATGTGTTTCATCTAAAAGCATGTGATTTTTAAATTAAATTTGTTTTTAGAGTGGACTGATAAGAGGAGATGTCATTTGAACCTTTTAGAACACTAGAAGTAGAGTTTTCACTTGAATGAATACTTTCTGTGTGAACTTATTAGCATTTGCTATACTTAGCCATAAGATGAAAGAGTTTAGGCAAAGGTATTGTCCAAGTGACATTAACTATCTTTTTCTTTTGTTTGCATCCAAAAAGGCAGACATGGGAAGAGTTGGCTAAATAATTAATTGAATAGCATAAAGAAATACTTGAGTTGTCTGCATTAATTATTCAGATACCTTCTGTTAATGTTTTGATTTTTACCTTCTGGGTTTGCAGAACACTTCCTTAAAGCAGCTAGCCAGGACTCTTTGTTTAGTGAAGGAAGAAAATCGTGTCAAAATTACTTATGTGTCCTGAAGGTCAAAGATCATTTGGAAATTTGACTTACAGGGTAATTTATTAATTTCATCATAAATAGTTTCACTTTTACAGTATCTGAACGGAGTCATAGGTACTGAACCGTTCTTGGGAAGTATAACATTTATGTAGGAAGTAAAAATTTAAATATAATTGCTTCTTTAGGTTTAGAAATCTTGATTTCTGAAACTAAGCCAGTTCAATATTTTTTCCTAGCAATGACCTTGATGCTGCCGTGGAATACCTTGAGCCTCTGCTTATCTCTGGTGCACAGAATCCTGATCAACCTGTCAAAAATATTTCCTTTTTGTTGAGAAAGGTGTCTGAGGAAGGATTAGAGCCAGCTTTGGAAAAATGTAAGTTAATTGCAGTTGTATGTAAATATTCTGACTAGACAGAGGTGTTACAGAAAAGTTGTTACATGTAAAACCTGCTCAGTCAGCATAAATCATGCCAGTAAAGTTTACAAAAGTGCCTTTTCAGTTGAAGACTTTCCTTATTTCCTTTCCTTTTTCCTAATGTTTTCTATCATTTTGCAGTTGGCGTGATGGCAGAACGACTGGCCAATCAGTTTGGAATTTACAGACCTGTCACAGATCTTTTCCTTCAATATGTCACTGCAGGCAGAGTGGATGATGCCAGATCTCTACTGCAGGTAATGACATAACAAGAGAGGTACAGAAATGCATAGAGCTCTTCAAGGGTAAATGGAAAATTATGAAAAAGAGGTGTTGTATAGCACAGGCTAATGCTAGTTTGCTTTTGAATTCCAGCTCAAATATCAACGTGATTTAGATTATTTTGTACCATGAGACAGTAGTCTAATGCTAATAGTAGCAGTGGGTGCCAAAGTCACAAAGCTTTTGTCTCCCAACAGCCTGAAGGAATTGAAGACATATTGCATGAAGTTCCATCCAAAGCAAATATTTTCGTAGTTTTTAATATATTTTCAAGTTTCCTGTTAGACAGTGTTGCTTCTTGCAGACCATCTCGTTGCAACTCCTTGCATAATTTTTGCTGTGCTGAAAGCCTAATACATCTCTCATAGCTATACAGTTCACAAAATAGAAGTGAACAGTATTTGCTTTTTGTAGCTATGATATTTCACTCTTTTTATTGCTTTTTCTAAGCTGTATTCAGTGTTTGTTAAGAGCTGAATTCGCCTACTGTTCACTTGAGTGTCACAGATACATTAAAAGACAATTGCTGGTCTCAGCCACAGTCTGGGCTAAGTAAATGATCTTCAAGGTATGACACGACTGTGTTCACATCGTTTTTACAGAGCTAGACACAAAGCCGTGCTGGAGGAAGAATAAGCTGCAGGTGGTGAGTGCTGCTGTCTCCATCAGGTCAGGGACCTCTTCCACACAGGCAGCAGTCAAGCAGCCATGTGATCCTGCAGCTCGCTTGGGGCATGTAGGCTACCTGCCTCAAACTGGGACCTGTTACCAGCTCCTAGTAGTGAATACGACTCACTTACCAGTTGCTGAGTTTTCTAAGATGTTGCTGAATCACTTCTGCTTCACATAGCAGAAGATTTATGATATCCCAAGACTTTTTTTTTTTTTCTTCAAAGGAAGAATGTATACTAGCAGTGTGTTCAGTGACTTTGGCTATAGAGTCAGGTGTATTATTTGTATATTTCCTCTCCGGAATATTTTTTAGTTGTTTTGCCTAACTTTTCATCTGAGTGTCAGTTTAAAAGGAGACAATGATTTTAATATAAAATCCTATTTTTCTATAGCATTAAACATGAAAATTTGAAAAATTCTTGCTAACTTACTCTTGCTTTTATCTTTGATTAGGAAATTGAAATCAGTTATAATATCCTGCATTTGTGAAAATAGGGTGTTGGTGGTTTTTTTTTTTTGCATTTTTAAGTAAAGGCTGCATGTTCTCAAAAACAAAACCGACAAATAGCACTGAACAATTCCATTCTTAGTTTCCTAAAACTTTTTATTACAACAGTATACAACTATTGGAATTAAGTTCACAGCTCTATAGCATAGTTGAAACGATGTGTACACTGTTATCTCAGAAGAGAATTTTTATATATTTTATGTTAAGTGGGCATTTGCATGTAAGTTTGAGTTAAAACTTCTTTGTGAGACAGTTTTTCTTAGCAAGTCTGCTCCCTGCTTTTCTATTAAAAAGTGGAAAGTAAACCACAATCTAAATGAACTATTTCTCTTGTAGTAATCTAAAATATTGGTAATATACACAGAGAATCTTTGCATTCAAAAATATATCTCAGAGTCTGTTTAAACTTCCAAGAAACAACATCATTTTTTGTACTGGAACAGTTTTGTATTTTTGATGAAAGTCAAGTGTTTGATATTTTGGCATGAAAGGGGGCTGTGGAAAACATTTCTGTGACTAGATTGTCTCTTTCCTCTTACTATACTGATAGTACGTGAGAATGTCTAAAATCAACATAAAATGTTGCATGTTTTTTTCCATGCTTGCTTTGTCCCTATTTATGAAGATTTTTGTCAGAGCACTAGCAGTACATGGATGTGAATATTTTTTGTCTGTTTCCCTGACCGAATGAAGCTTCACACCTTTTCACCTGGATCTTAAAGAGTTTGTCAAAAATACTATGCATATAGTACATTCATAATGGAACAAAGCAAAATTTCTCATTTGCAGATGTCTACAATACTCAGTGAATGTGGTAAATTAATTGTACATGTATGTCTATATGCACAGTACCTGTCTGCCTGTGCATTTCGGTACCAATAAAATATCTTGCAGCTTATAAAAACCACTGTGCACTATTAGAATTTTAAGACTGGTACCTCTGAAGTGCATAAATGAAAACATTGTCTTGTATATTTTATTTTGCCCTCATCTAAAGTAAGATAGATTTTTGATTTATCTGTTCTGTCTCAAACTTTTTTTTAAGTTAAGCTTCTCTCTCTCTCTCTCTCTCTCTCTCTCCCTCAAACACTGTCTATTGCAGTGAAAGCCTTTTATAAAATAGAGAGATTGAAATCAGTCCTTTGTATGCATAAGTGTAGGTAATTATACTTTAAAGAGAACTTGCTTTGTACATTTTAATTTTTATAAAGAAACGAGCAGTTATCTCCCTGACACCTTATTAAATGTATAATTAACCTTATGATCCCTAGCTCACTTGTGAATGCTTGGCAGTATAATTGGAGAGGAATAGTGTTTCTCTTTTTCATTCTTTTGCAGTCCTAAACCTCGTTTTTGTGGTGTGTTGAAGTATTAGTTTAATTCTTTCCCCTTTTGTTTTAAACAAACTTTATACCTACCATTTTAAAAACAATATTTGCTAAAACGATGCACAAAATTAACTTGTTTCCTATGTTGTGTTTTGTTTAAACTCATGGTCAATTGATTTCCTTGCAGATAGGTAATATATATTAAAATATTTTAAAAGTCTATAATTGGAAATTTTCACCTTAGTCATTTTGGTTTTTGCTAACCTGCTCACAGAAGCTGCATTAACTATTTCTTTTTCTTTAGAGGTGTGGTGGATTAGTTGAGGAGAAGAGAACTTTTCTGAATTTCATGGGTAAAGCAGCATCTAGAACTGGACAGGTATAATATTTTTTCATGCTTATCATTGTATATGTAGCATATATATATATACACTATATACTAGTTAATCATCCTTTGAAATATTTTGGATCTTGAACTTCACAGTTGACAGCTTTATCAGGTTTCTCAGGGTGGGGAAGAAAGGTTAATTTGCAGAGCTAGTCACATTTAAAAGAACAATTTATTTTATGAGGCATAATAAAAAGGAGAATGTAATTAATATTTTTCTATTATTTCAGTAATTTTTATTTTTGATGTTTATATGCTACAAACATTATGCTTTAAATGTTTATTGCTTCACTATCCAGTTCCATATTGCAACCTGAACATATTTGTTTTGTTGTCTGCATTGTATGAATACAAATTCAGTGAGAACCTCAGCCCCTCTCGAATGATAAAAATGTATCAGTTTACATTAAAAGACTCATTTCCTATTACTTGCTATACTGTTTGGGGCATGTATTGAGATTGAGCTTCTGTTTAGATTACTGGCTTTGTGCTCATTCACTTTAATTCCAACTACTCTGTTTTACGTGCCTGTCATACTCCTGTCCCTCCCTTTTTTCCTTGCCACCCTTCTTCTCCCACAGCTTCCTCAAAGTAATAAAAAACAAACAAAAAGGCAAAAAAACACACACATTGATTCTTCTTTCATAGAGGAGCAGCATCAGGAGACAGTTAATATAAAATCTAGAATAAGTGCTTCTCAAATGAGGGAAAATGCACTTTTTTATTTTGCAGAAGTTGCCATTAAATACTCATGGATTAAAAATTCTACTGTGAAAGTGACAATGATAAGTACCATCTTTTGGTGTCTATGAAAGAAATCTAAAAACTTGAAATTTTCTAGCCTTTAGAGCTGAAATTTTAGTAACAAATAATTTTCTAGTGTGCGATAAAGATGTTAGTAACTTCTGTATACCTTTTCTTTAAATTCAAGACTTGAGTTTTTGAAACTGGAGTCAGAGGTTGAGGGAGGGAGACTCCAATTTTAGGCACGTTAGTCAGTGATCTGACTACCTCCAAGCCCTGATCATAGCTACCATTGAACTCTAGGTCAGTGAAGGCTGCCAAGTAGTTTGAATTCTTCTTCAATTTGGTTGAAATCCTTACATATTCTCATTAATACATGGATTACTTCCTTCAAAAAAGAAACTATTGTATAGTCTCCTTGAATATGGGGTTTTAGTCCCATATTTTGTTCATTTTATTGTTCACCTGATTTCTTTGGCTATTTCTTACATCAGAATTTGGGAAAGAAATACTGTGTCTTCATTCAGTTGAACAATCCATTTCTTGTAATCAGTAGTTCATTTCACTTAAAAGATCTGCAATAATTATGTCACTTTTATTTGAAGTTAATGCTTTTTTTTTTTGTCTGTGCTTTAAATCTCATAGGCAAAGAAGATTGAGACACTTATAGAACTGATTCCTGATCACCTCGATATGGAAACTGCATACCGTTGCCTCCTAAAATGTTATGGTAATTTACTCTTCATGGACTAGTTTTTTTAATCTTAAAAAAAATAAATCTCTAGGTGTTCACAAAGGCTGTGGAAACCTTTAGAATAGCAGGGTCTACACTGTGCACGTTGTAACTTTTATTTGTTTTTTGTGTGTTTTTTTTTGCTTTGTTTTGTTTAAGTTTACCTGATCTGTGAATGGTCCTACCTATTAGATTGGAAAAGCAACTAATAGACCTAAGCCTTGAAACCTTTACAAAGGGAACTGTATTAGATTAAAGGATACTGTTACAAAGAGGCTAAGTACCGGCTTCATGGAATGAAAAAGAATCCCTTCTAACCCAGGGAGAGAAACATAGAAATGAACGGCTCTTAAAATGAATGCAGCTTTTTTTTCCTGAAACTTATAATACATACCTTCATTCTGTGTGTGTGTGTGTGTGTGTGTGTGTTTCAAAATCATAATTAATTAGTTCTATCAGTAGTTTGCAAGAATCTTAATGTTACTAGTGCAGATTCTTTATACTTGTTTTTATTTAGCCGAAGTTACTTCATTTAGATTAAGCTAAATAGTTGAAGTGCTAATCAGTCTCTATTGTTGAAGTCACAGGGAAACAGCTCTAAAAATCAAGTTGCTTATTTAAATACATCTCTTTACAACACTCACTCATGAAAAATGAAGGCATATAGCCCCACTGGCAATGTTTAGTTGGAAGGTTGCCCTTGAGTCCTTTGCATTGTGTACTCTAATATGATCCTCCAGTTTTATTACAGGGAGGAAACATAATCCTCTTCACACTTGTATTACAAATAAAATGATATAATTACAGAAGCCCTCATGTTCCAATCTATCACAGAGGAGATAAATAGGGATATTTAAGTAAAATACTTCAAAAACAAATCCAAAGTATGGTGTTAAAGGCATACAGACTTGTGTATTTTAATCAACCTGTGAAAGTTTTCATGATGTAGTATTTAACTTAAAAGTTCACTTGCTTAGTAATGTTCAAAACAGCAGTCAGTGGCAAAATCCTTTAGCTCCATGGTTTCATTCACAGCGTGATAAGTTTTCTGACATGTTTTTATTTAAAAAACAAAACAACAAAAATTTCTATCACCAGCATTGGACTTGCAGCCTTATAATGTCACTGACTCTTTACTGGCTGTTTGCTGTTGTTACCTCAGTAAAAATTGTGTAAGTGAACTGATTCAGCATCTTTAATGTTCTATCCAGTTACATCATGATACAACAAATTTATAAAGAGATTGCACAGAGATTTGCTCTATGATATCTAAAACAGTGGTTAGAGTATTTAACCTGTGAAGCTACATAGTAAATGAAGAGATGGTTGCTGTAGTTTCTTCAGGGAGACATATAGCTAGTTCATAGCAAGTTCTAGAGGAAATGTTCCCCGCCATGTATAGCACGTACCGACTTGTACATTTTAATAGCAATTTAGCACCCTCTTCCCCTCACCCCTTGTCTTCCATATCTGATGCTTTCTGTGGTGGCGTGTTTAGTTTCATTTGTCAGTTTGTGATCAACAGTGAAGTATTTAGCGCCGATAACTAGAAGGATGTGCTTTTGTTGTATTCTGTCTTAAATATAAAGTTCACGGTTTCTGGTAGGTTTTTAATAAAGCATTGCTTCTTGCAGTTTCTTCAGTAGCCTCCCACATTGAAAAAGTAGCTCAGCCACTTGCCAGATGTGAGTGGGAAGCTTTCTCATGAGAAAGGGACCCAAGCTATCAATTTCTGCATAATTTAAAATCCGTTTCTTTAAGAACCATTGTTTTTGTCGCCCATATGGTTGGTTATGAAGATGACATTCCAAATGTGAAAAAGAAAGAAGCTGAGACAGCATCCCATATTGCAGATGTTTGAGTTTTCCAAGAAAAAAAAAAAATGTGATGGTTTCCTTGTTGTTCACAAGATGCTTGTTGTTCACAAGATGCTTGTTGTTCA
>CM021733.1:30929676-30963933 GCA_011075105.1 Heteronetta atricapilla
CACAAGATGCTTGTTGTTCACAAGATGCTTGTTGTTCACAAGATGCTAGGAACTGTCCTACTCCTTCTAGGATCCTGAAGACAACAGGGAAACTGTTGAGGGTCATTTCAGTTTCATCCTGATGCTGCTCAAGCAAGGGTCTGAGCAGCAGAAAAGTGTATGGTTAATTGTAATGGAAAAGGTTAAGCAACGGAGAAGGAAGAATAGAACAAGACTGCCCTGTCTTTTCCTTCTCCCACTTCAGAGTAAGGAGAACTATATTCCGATCTTGTACAACTGGAAGTGAACAGGGCTTTAGATAAATAAAGAATGGGTTTGCTAGAACCTGTTGCAGGTGACGGTGTCATTTATGGAATATCCAGCAAGATGTTAACTGGATACCTATGCAGTTAACATTTGTAATAGTGTTAGTGGGTCTGCAAAAAAATTCTCCTGCTCTTTAGGATGAAGCAAATTTCTGTTTATGGTCTAAAATGAGCATCTGGCCTTCGTTTTGTTTGTTACTTTAGGTTATACTTCTGATACAGCCAACACCTATAGCCATAATAATACTCTGCCTTCACTTAATGAAATTCTGTTCTAGAGTTCTCACAAACTGAGAATCAGAGACTTTTGGTTTAGCTTTTGTTTTTATTTTGCATCATTTACCTCAGAAAGAGGCATATAGCTCTGCACCTCACATCTTAGAGTGGTGTTCTCATTGTGCAAGCGGCTCTGTTCCTAGTGGTCCCAGCACATTCTTAAAGGAAATGATCATCCAAGCCTCCAATGAAAGGGAGGGCTGGAATGGCTGCATGTTCTGTTCTCTTCTGATGTGATCTATCAGTAGGATACGAAGAATATCCATAATATGTAGAATTATAGAATCACAGAATGGGTTGGGCTGGAAGGGACCTTGAAAGCCCACCCAGTTCCAGCCCCCTGCCATGGGCAGGGAACCTCCCACCAGACCAGGTTGCCAAAGCCCCATCCAGCCTGGCCTTGAACATCTCCAGGGATGGGGCATCCACAGCTTCTCTGGGCAACCTGTACTAGTGCCTCACCACCCTCACAGTAAAGAATTTCTTCTTAATGTCTACTCTAAATCTCCCCTCTTTTAGTTTAAAGCCATTACCCCTTGTCCTGTCACTATGCTCCCTGACGAAGAGTCCCTCCCCAGCTGTCCTGTAGGCCCCTTTAGGTACTGAAAGGCTGCAATAAGGTCCTCCTGAAGCCTTCCCTTCTCCAGCCTGAACAACCCTCCCTCAGCCTGTCTGCCTTGTGGCTCTTCTCTGGGCTCGTTCTAATACTTCCCTGTCCTTTTTGTGCTGGAGCCCTAGAGGTGAATGCAGCACTCCAGGTGGGGTCACAGAGAGCAGAGCAGAGGGGCAGTATCCCTTCCCTCATCCTGCTGGCCATGCTGCTTTTGGTGCAGCTCAGGATATGGTTGGCTTTCTGGGCTGCAAGTGCACATTGCCAGCTTGTGTTGAGCTTCTCAATATTATTACAGAATATTGTATATTAAAATATTTAGAATATGTCATGAAGTACTAGGGAATGAGTAACGTCATGGAAAGAGGTGAAATGAGGAGCATTTAACTATTGGGGATTTTGGTTTTGATTTTCTTTTTTTTCCCTCAGAATTAGATGGAGATGTTGCATCTGTAAAGGCTGCATATGAGAAATCAAAAGAAAAGAATATACAGCTTCATGAACTATCACTGAAATCTCTAGCAGTTTTTCTGAAGAAAGTAGGAGAGCCGGTCCCTTTCACCGAACCCCCTGTGAGTATTTCCTAATTAAGAAATAGATCTGCAGAATTGTGTATGTTCGATGTTAATAAAACAAATTGTATGAATAATTACATAGGGATTAATTCTCTGCAGAGATTCCTCAAAGGAGGCCATGTAGGAAATACAGAGTGTTGTAGGAGCAATAGTAATCTTGCGTTGGATTTGACTTGGGGAAATAAAACTCTTGGGGATTACTGTGTTTAAATTACACAACCCTTATCAGGCACTCATCTACAGGTGTATGTTTATCAAATGTCCTTGGGGCATTTAAGTGCTTGAACTTTAAAAGGCTTATAGCAAGTGTGTTTTGTTAACAGTTAATGGGTTTTAGTTTTTGTTAATTACCAGTTTTATATCTAATACAAATTGCTGTCCTGCTATGATGGGATTTTAGAACTGCGGGAATTATTTTTCTACTGCAGCTTTACTTCTAGCTGTCTTGCCAAAAGATGTATGCAACTGTGCAAATATATCTTATTTGAGGGTGACAGGTGGCATGACACTATATCTGTCAAGACTGCCAATACTTCTTCCACATCACTCCTTTGACTAATGGTCTACTAGTATCATTTCAGCAAAACAGCCTTTAAATAAAGATTTATTTTCTAGATATTTAGATTTTAGATTTTTTAGATTTTAGATTTTTTTAAATAAATACTTATTTAAATAAAAATTTATTTTTTTCTATCTAACCAAAAATTTATTGCAATCTGCTAGCCACATTTTATATCATAAAATTAGTGTTTTTCTATAGTTTTCTGAAGACATAAAAAAAAAAGGAAAAAATGACTCAAAACATTTGCTTTAGCCTGTTAACAGATTCAGAGATTTTTCTACAACTTTAACTTAATTTTAAAAATATTTTTTTATTTAGATATGTAAATATAAAACCCAGAGTGTCTGTTTCTTGCATGTAGTTAGTGAAAATAAGTGTTTATTTCAAAGTCACCGGAATGATTCATCTTCTGATTTTCCTGTTCATTTTTCTCTGATGCAGCTTGGTGTTTAAAAGCGTCTTAGAATTTTTGACACAATTGCAGATTGCATTTAAAAAGTATTTTCATTTTTAAAGTGAAATTGATTATATTATTGCATTATGTAATAGAAGCTTCATTATGCATTTTTGGCAAGGTTTTCCTTCTCCTTTTATTCTCTCTTCTTGGTATTTCTCTTAATTATACAGACTTCAATACAGATCTAGTTTTATGACAGAGAATAATGGATTTTGCTTTTGTCAGGACGTAAGACTTTCAGAATTAGTAACTTTTTCAGTTGTAACAACATTGAACTTGTTTATTTCACTCTATTTTATAGGAAACATTCAAATTCTATATGGAAAAATGGAAGAAAAGAAGACTGGAAACATGAACAGTCGTTTTATGTTTTAGTTGTTTATGAAATTAAGTATTACATTCAATAAAAAAATAAAAAAGCATGTTGTTCTGTGTAATTTTTAATATAAATACTGTGTTAAAACAGCACTTTCCATAGCTGTAACTGGTAGAAACTCATAGGCTTTTCTTATGTTAAAATTGATAATGAAATATCACGATGCCACTTTCTAGGCTATTTCTGTTTTGATGTATGATCTGCTGTAACTAGAACTGTACTTTAGCTCCTGTTGATTCACCAAATATATGTATATTAAGAAAGTTGCTAGAGGGGTATGCAACTGTAACTTCAGCAGACTGCAGTATTTTTTTGTTGTTGTTTGCCAGGTCAGCGTGCTTTGGAGTGAAAGTAGACGGGTAAAGAACATCTTCAGGGTTCATCTGTACCTATAAAAAAAATAAACACATCTTTTTTTAGATTCTCCTAAATGTACTTCTTTTGTGTAAAATATCTTGTTATGGGATTCAATGTTATAGATAAAGACAAAATACACCTTTTACACTAGCTTATGTGTTGTAGTTTTACAGTATCTATAATTCATTCTTCATAACCTTTAGTAAAATTTAACTTTTAAGTAAAATTTCAAATTAGTGAACTAGTGTATTTACAAATACACAGAAAATTCCCGTGAGGAATGAGGTATACATAACTAACCCTGTGTTACAGAGAATGTTCAGGTTTATTTTCCAAAAAAAAAAAAAGTATATGCATCCTATCTGTGTCCACTAAAATGTCAGTGTGGTTTTCCAATGGCTTTCTCTACTTAGCTTGTGCATGCTGTGGAGACGTGATGCATTGATTGTGCTGGGTTTATGAATTGGTTTTTGGTTTGGTTGTTTTTTTGCTGTTGGGCGGTGATGTCTGGTTTTGGAATTCACCACGGAATATCATCATGTCGTCCTTTCAGAGATATCACAGTAATCTAGAATGGGGTGGAAAGAGATGAAAAGTCTTGAAAAGCCTCTTGTTAGGAATGTGGGTGGGTTATGTGGGAAGCAGACTGTACCTGAGTGGTTCTAGCCATCTGGCACCTTTTGTTTCTATATTGTCAGGAGATATTAACATTTGAGGTTTTATTCATAGTCTAGCATTTTTGTGCCCTCTCTGAAAGCAAGCCCAGGCAGCGTTTAGCTTATTTCATCTCAAAACCAGAGATGCAGCTTTTTTCTAAAGCCGCAGCCACGTTACATGCCTTTAAGTGTAGTAACAGCATAATTGAAGACTGCGTCAGCTAGTTTGCGGCTCTTCCTCGAGTGCCATAGCTCTTGTTTGTAGAGGTCATCTCACGCCCTGCTCAGTTTCACAGCAGTGGCTGTGTTCCCGTAAGCGGAGTCAGACTGAGCGTAACTCGAGGCAGCGGGGCCTGCGTGTGCTTGCTGAGCTGAGCTAGCGCAGGGCCTCAGGAAGGGGAGGACTTGAAGCACGCACCGTGTCCACATAGCAGCCGAGGTAACTGTGCAGACAAGGAGCTGGGATCCCATGTGGCATCAGGCCTGCCCATTTGACTGGGTGCTGTTTGCAGTCAGGTGCTGCAGCCTTCATTATTCTGTGCTGATGCTGGCAAAAGGTGTCTGCTGCCTGTTGGCAGTGCCCCTGCCTGATGCCTGACCCTGCAAGGCCTGTGTTATTTAGTGTCTGCATGTTTTCCACCTGCCCTGCTTGGCTGAACTACAGACTAATGCCCTGAAATTTTGGAAGCGGAAAGTAAATTTGATCGTCGGTAACCAGTAATATTAATTAAATCGTTCTTGGCTCTGAAACTGCATTTTGAGGGACCTCAGGGGAAGCGCTGGGCTGAAGGAGCCTGCTGCTGAGAGGATCAAACAGCGGGGAGGCACTGCCAGAGCACAAGACCAAATGATACTGGGGTTTTGTGGCAGCAGTGACTGGTAATAGGTGGTAATACACGCTGACCACCTGGGATCGTGTTGTGCAATAGCCCTGGCCATGCGTTGTGGGAGGGCAGGCATTATTCAAAGGATAGGCAAAGCCTGCCGTTGTGTGGTAATGCTTCTGACTTTTCTGTTCCAGTAAACGTTTCGCATACAACAAAAGAACAATTACACAGAGGACTAGAGTCTCTCCTGTCTTTAAAATGTGGGACAGTGAGGGATTGGTGCCACCATGGGACACGGTCACCTCGGTCTGAAAAGGTGTTTTACTGGGAAGGTTTTTGCAGAATCGGCATTTGTGCCATCTCGTCTAGAATACACTTGAAATATTTCTTGTGCATCCGTGTGCTGTGAGACTCTGCCACTTCAAGCATGAAGAGCCGAGTTTAGAAGGTTAGCCTTTCTTCACCAAATAGGTAGGCAGCTTCACTATTTCTTCCTTCATATCCAAAGAAGGTTACCTCTGAGGTGAAAAAATGCAGGATGGCAGTCCTGCAAACTTGTCACGGTGACTTATTAGACCAGTTACAAAACTTCCTCTGTCACACTGACCGTAGTGCTTATCCCTTTAAAGCAGAAAAGAAGTATTTGCCACTGGGTGGCTGGAGTAGTGCAGGATTCGGAGCAGGTGGGGCGGCTGGGAGATGGGAGCGCGCTGCTCCGCGGGCCTCCTTGGGGAGCAGGGAGCGTGCTGACATGAACCAACCCGACACCTTACTGGAGAAGGCAAGCCGTGGGAGCACGTACGTGTTCACATACCAGTACATACTCATTGGTGCTGAGAGGACTGGAAAAAGCTTGCTGCTTGAATTGAGATTGCTTCACATTGTGCCTGTGCCACGTTATGGGCTCGTCTTCCTCCACCTTCCCTTGAGACTGGGGCAGGAGGAGGCTTCTTTTTGTTGGTTTGTTTTTTTCTTTAAGCTCAACGTGGAAAAAGTTTCTGTTAACTACCAATATAGTCGATTTGCAGCATGATAATTATATGCTGTAGTTCTATCCTTATCTACTGAAACAGTTTGTTCAACTTGCTATCTCCCAAAACCCTTTTCTACAGATAGAAATGGATCTTGGTAGGTTAGTAACTGTCTCTGGACTCTCGTAATATGTACCCACTGATGAAAATTGAGTAGCTGAAGGACTTGCATCTTTGGCAGCAGCAGCTCAGAAGGTTTTTATAGATCGAGTTCCTGAGTCAGCAGGAATCCATCTGCAGTGTACAGTAAGAAGGTAGGATTGTAGCAGTGATGGTAGGTGTGCCAAGTGCACGTATTGACAGAAAAATAGTCTGGAAACGTGTTCGCCAGAGCACCACCGTCTTTATTGCTTTTCTTAAAGGTGTGATACCTCCAGACTCTCCAGGAACACAGCTTAGGAGGAAGTGACAGGATGATGAACATGACCAGGAGTTTTTGCTGTTCAGTGACCGTTGTGAGAGATCTGTCAGCATCTAGAAGGAAAGTCCCAATTTCCAGCACCAGTAAATTGTTGCAGTGAAGGTGAAAAAGTGAGCAGGTAAGAGAAAGCTGGCCTGCTGTTGAATTTAGCCTTTTTTGTAAAAATTAATCTGCTTTTCTTAAAACCATTCTTGTAATTTCTGTGTAAAGTCACTGCGAAAAGAGACTGCCCTTTGAGACTGGCTGCAGCTTCTGGTGTCTTGCCAGTGCTTCAGGGAATCTATCAGCAGAGGAAACCTAATCTCCTCTGAAGTTAGTGGCTCCAACTGGGACTGCAATTTAATCCAAGGATGTCTTTCTAAGTATGAGCGTGCAGATCCCCAGCTACACACCCAAAGTTCGGGATTTTCCATTAGGTATAGAAATAAGAGGAAATATGGATGGCTGCGGTTTGAGTTTTCAATGTTTCCTCTAATTACAAAAATGAGATGATAAAAACTGTCTTAACGCAGTACCTGCTATAGGCAGGAGTTTCACATTAAGCTACTTTTAGATAAAACTATTAATGCAAGGCTTCTCTCTGATACTCTTCACCCTCTATACTACAATTGGCTAATGCTTCACAGTTTCTTACGTGATGATTATCCTTATAACACCGTAGTAAAGCAGTGATATCTATAGAATTGCAGTTGTCTGCAGCGGCAGCCACAAACCTCTTTGCAGTTGTTGAAACACTAGAAACTCTTCCTACGTAAAACAAAAATAAATCAAACCACTGCCCTTGTTACTTGCACAGTTTCTTGGGATTTCCCTCTGATTAGTTTAGCTAACAGCTCGAGTAGTTCATGTGTGGAGGTTAGCTTGACTGTAAATCATCCTTAGCTATCATCAATTTTTAGGGCCTTCAGAATGCTCTGTAAATAAAATTACACTCTAAAAATCTGAAATAGGATAGAAAGTGTGTGCTCATTGGAAAATCCATTACAAGCCATAGATCTGCAAGCTTTGCTTAAACAAGGCTTTTGCCTTCCTTCATGATTTTGTTGACTTAGCCTGTATTTCAAACATTAATGTTCAGAGAGGGCTGGTAATACCACAAGTCGCAGCTGATTACCTGTTCAGCATTCCATGGAGAGGGAAAAAAAGCCCTGATCTAGCTGAATATATATGTGTGTGTACAGTGTTAAATTCATTAAAAAAAAAAAAAAATCAATTTCATCTTTCCTTTATGGTTTTAATGACATCCATATTTTTTATCTGTAGCACCTATAAAATACTGAGCTCCAAATGGTTTTTATGCCTAGGAATGCAGTTGCTGCATCTGAGTGTCTTTTTCACTGTCATCAATAACATAAATTTGTCTAAATTCAGCAAGTAAAAACAAGGTTGAAAACTATGTTTTATACCACTAGCTGCAGGGGGCATAAAATTACGGTAATTTGTGGCTTTACTATTGTCAGTCATGTACACGAGGTTTTTCAGTGGAAATTTATCGTGCGCCCGGCACTGAACGTGTACTACAAAGCTGCAATGCGTTTTTTGATGCAAAAGCACTGAGAAATTCCCTCTGAAGTATACGAAGCTAAATATTCATTCACCTTTCTTTTGTCTATCTTCTGGAAGGGAAAAATCTGGAGCGTGCATGTCCAAAGCATTTGGCAGCGTTGAGCTTCGCTGTAACCAGAAAACACGCTTTTCTAAGTAGCAGTAACACTTGGCCAAAAGGCTTTTTATTATTATTTTTTTTTATTGGTATTTTTTACAAGATTGGTCATAGGAGATGCGGGCCCACCAGGAAGCCAGGGAATCATCTGTATCCTGCAATGAACGCTCAGAATTAGCACAGGGGTGCTGAGACGGTGCCCCTGCAGCTCACCGGGGGACAGCAACTCGTGTCTGCATTGCTGGGGACTGCGGGGCAAAAAGTTTGTATTAGTTTTAAGGGTGTGCTAACCCCACAGAGCAACCCCACCTGGAAATCTGGGCGTCAGCTCGTTAGGACAGCCCGCATCCTGGTTCGCAGAGTTTGAGCAGCACTGTTCATTGTTGGCTCTTCGGAGCGCTGCTTTCTGGCCCCTGCCTTCCTTCAGCTGGTTGAAGCACTGCCGCAAAGCAATTAGCTATCTTAAGTGAGAGAGGTGAAGGATGCGGGTGCTTGTTGGAAAGCAGTCGATGGGAAAACATGCGGTTCTTTTAGGGCACCCCTTAGCATGAACACCTGCGTGGTGAGAGGGCAGGTGTTTGCCTTGGTCCGGGGTCAGGAGCTGCTGGCTGAGGCTGGAATGGCAGATACATTTCTTTCTGCTGCCGTTCCTGGTGAAACATGACGTCTTTTCTGTCATAAAAGTTTCTGTAGCTGTTTTCTAAACTTGCCCCAGTCCCCAGTAAATGAAAGTAAGCAAAGATAATGTCTTGAGGAATGACGGTGTTAACCGGTGCCCTGTATTAGTAGCATCGCAAGGCACTGGCAGTTCATTGAAGGCAACGTGTTCTCTCCTTCATGCTTTTGCCTAGTTGTGAATTTCACAGATCTCCAGTTGCAGTGCATTTGCTTGAAAACCCAGTGCAGTAGCAGTCAATGACTGTGGTGTGGGCTTATTTGCTCGCATACAAAGTACGCTTCTTTTTTTTTGATGCAAGTGGTTTCACGTTTTCCTCTCCATGTGAATTCTGGTCAACATTGAACTCACTCTTTAAATGTGAGAAATGGAAGTGAAGCAGAAATGGTGCTGACACACGCTTAGTAATGTTAGCAAAATATGAGTGACTCTGGTTAGGTGCTTTAAAATGAGCAAAAAATCCGAATGTGTTGTTGAAGGTAGACGCTTGTTCTGGAGCCGTGAGGTGAAGATTGAGGGGGGAGTCTGTTAAATTGCAGCTTCTTGGCACTGGAAACATTAAATGTATTGAGTTGGGACCATGAAAGCACAATATTCCCAACAGATGTTGCACTTTGAAATAAAACCATGTTTGATTTAGTGAGAAAATGAACATCAGTAATTAGTTTTATAATTAATTACATAAATTGGTAACAACATTTCCATAAGTTATGGATCTGAACTGCTTTCTAAATATTCCTTGGGGAAAAAAAAATGAGCTGTCCATCTGCATTTTATTTGTGCATATCTATAGATAGATATGTAATCTAATCATATGGATATCTCTACATTTATGTGTGTGATTACAACACATGCAGCTACACACACGCTTTTTAAAGCTCATCAGTTCTTAAAAGGGTTAAGCAGTTTTAAAATTACCTCAACCCTCTGCTTAAACATTGTTGCCTTAATTAATAGCTGCTAACATATGAAGGGCTTGTCTTGGCTCTCAGAGGGGGGAAAAAAGCAGCATGCCACAGAGCTCCATGTACACTGTTTCTTGTCTACTGCCATTAAAATTAATCACTGTAGCTTAAGCTGGGAAGGTTTGTTATTTATGGTCCAAGTGGGCATACCAATACCTGTAATTTCTTACTGATAGGTTCTCCCTGCGTAGCATGTTGTCTGTGATTTTTTTAAGGCATTTTGTGGTGGTCTATTTTTTTTGATGGTGAGTGTTTTTTTTAAAAGAAAAATGGATGGCTATTGATACTTGTTACAGATTTAGCATTTCTGAATTCATTTTGCAACGAACAAGTAAGGGATGAAACTTTCAACAGCTACTTACTAATTTAGCTTAGGCAGACTGAAAGCTAGTCCTTTTCAAATGACGAGTTCAAAGTATTTTGGAGGACTGCCACAACCCAGGAGCCGACATGCAAAGCAGTGCTTCCATAACCTGCTTTGCAGTGCTAAGAAAGATCATCCAATTTGCCAGCTGGAGAGGCTGCACAAAGTTGGCATGGAGGTGGGGGAAGAACTAAGTTACTTAAACTCAACTCAAGTTTCTTAAAATATTCTAAGTAATAAAACCATTGTTATTATCTAACTTTTCACAGAGGAGACAACACCTCTAGTATACCGAAATGTACAAACGTGAGTTCTGTTGTCTACATGTGGGTTTATTTTTATGGCATCCATACAACCAACACAAATTTCTTTGTTTTATTCTGAATTTGATGTATTTTCCTTACCAATACTGTTGTTGCGAGCATTTGATGCTCCCATTCACACTTCTGATGTGTGTGCAGACTGAAACCCAGTGGCCTACTGTGGTCGTGCACTGGGCATACGCTGGGCAATTCAAGAGCCGTTGGGCAGAGCGACTTGGGATTTGTCGCCTATCGGAAGCAGTGTCACTTTGACGTCGGTTTTTTGTTGACTCAGTTGCCTTCAGCTGCAGGGGCCACAGCTCAGAGCTGAGGAGACCTCTTACAAGCAGACCTGGTAGCAGGGGAGGCCTTGGAGCTGCAGCATCGCCAGGCTGGCAGGTAGCACTCTCTTTGGATGTGAAAACTGCCCCACTGCATTTCTTGGGATGTAGCAAACTAAATGTCGTTATGTGAGGAACAGATAGTCCCGTGAGTTTCACGTATGGTCTTGCTTGTGATCTGTAGTCTCTGCGTTGAGATTGTTGCAGACTGCTTTAATTCTGGTTTTCCTGACAAAGGAAGCGTAGGGAGGGGGACACACAGCTTCTACTGACATAGAGGAATCTAAGGAAAAAGAATGGCTACCCTGAAATTTGGAAAGCAAACTGTGCTGAAATTACGGCATTCAGCCTTTGTTAGAACTCTCAGCAAGATTTCTGTCCCTCGCTAACCACTTGTTCGTGCAGCAACTCTGCTGTTGAAGTGTGAAACCTTTTCTGCACACTAGTGTGAAAGAGGACAGGAACATAGAGGCCAAAGCCTACGGCATAATCTTCACTCCTGGAGAGGTGCATAATTCCCCCTAAACCTGTAGCATTTTTCAACTCCTGGGCGTGCGAGTGGGGCAGGTTGTGTGTCACCCGCCCACTCTTCCCATTGCTCTTCCCTGTACACAGCCCCACGGCATGCTATTGTTAGATATGAATGCTAATTGCTGGTATTTCAAGGCTCCTATCTTCTTATTGCTAAAGCCTGTAACAATAATCACAGCCTATATTCCCCATCTCTAGGCATCAAGGAAACAAGATATGATCACAGGCAGTGTGCTGAAGTAATTGTAGTATATAGAATATGAGCTTTTTCTGTGTAAACACAGGCCTGGCCACATCCTATGATAGCTCTTCCTACACTCCATAAGATGGCTGTTCCTAGGCTCACAACTCACGTCCCCATTATGTATATATCTACCCTTGTCATAACACCACCTCTGAAACACTCACACCGTTTGGTCCTGCTGCATAATGTTAAGAGGGTGGAATTTTAAATTGAAAAAGGCTGTTTAAGTAATGTCAGCAGCCTGACTAATTTCACAAAAGGAAGGAAATTCAAAGTTAAGGCTATGGTATATTCTTATCTAGATGCCTGAAGATTTCTGTGCATGACAATATGCCCCTAAAATTCAGAGCTGTCCCTTATGTCTTTAATTTCTCCCATTGTGTCTCTCCTTTTTTTATTAAACATCAAAGTGAATTCACAACAGAGAGTCAGCCTAGAATTTAATCCTCTAAATACCTTGAAAATAGAGGTTTAGACTAGAAGTACCAATATATACCCTTAAAACTTCAGTGTAATATAAAAGAGATTCTAATCACAACAGATCATTACAAAGAAGAGTAAACCACTTTAAAAAATTAAGTGTCTTAAATATAATAAAAAGGAATAATTAAAAATCAAACAGGAAGCTGCTACTCTGACAATTTAATGATGCTCAATTGGACTGAAAGAATTGGCTTTGCCATTAAAAGGCAATGAAAATCTGATAATTTCAAAATGGCACTAGGATAAGATCAAGCATATTCTTCCAAATCAAATGCAGCAGAACCAGGAAGAAATGGTTGAATTCACCTCAGAAAAACCTTGAAGTGCTTTGGACTCCTGCTGCTGCCTGGGGCTGAATCCGTTATTTTATCAGACCTGCTTAACATCTTTAGACTGGGGTCTTCCTGAGAATTTATTACCGTGTGGATCCTGTGGAAAGCAATGTGGCAGCCCTGCTTGCCAAATGGAAATAATTCAACGCTGATATTCTTTCATTTTAATTTCTTCTTTATCAAATAAAAAAGGATTTACATAAGTATCCCATATCCATAGTCCATAGCACTAGGAGTTTTCCACTGTGTGCAACATATCTATTCTACTTCCATTTAATGATGTCCTTTGCTTTTTTGATGCATATAAGCATAGAGATATGCAACCAAATGTTTAAAATCAAGCTAAGCTTATAAAATATTTTTAACAATGTATATCTAATTTGCACATGTACTTACTGTGACGGTGTGTGAATTACAGCCATCTATTTACTATAATGAATTTTATGAGCATTTGTGTCTTACGGCTGAACTTAAGAAGGTGCATAGTACAAGCATTTCAGAGGTTGCACCATTAGATTTTTAATTACTGGGTGGGTAGTTTTGGTATTTTCTACCTGTGGATTTTAGGAACCAAAACTGGCAAATTGCTATGAATAGTAATATCACAGAGAAAGATGTGATTAATAATCAGTTTGTATGTATTTATACTGTAAAAATAGATCCAAAAAGGTAAGATAAAATTATCTTTAAAAGTACTAAAGTAGTATCTTTACTAGTATCTTTACTTTAAACTAGTATCTTTAAAAGTACTTTCTCACTGTGTAGATTTTGGGCATCAGCAGCATCTAACTGGAACACAAAGGCAAAGTCTTTAAACACATAAGCAACTAGAAACAACACAGAATAACCAATACTGGTGTTTTTCATCCACGCATGTTTTCCCAAAGCTTTAGTGAAATTTTTTATGTTGATTTCCTTCTTATGAGTAGTGAATGCAGAATACGTGTTGCAGAAAGTAGTGTTTTGTGTGTGCTGATTCTACTTCTCTTAGAGCTCTTCTGGTTAAGTATGTGATTGCTATGCATTCAAAGATTGTGACCTAGAACATCAGCTATTACAAGGTGGGATAGGTCCTGTTAGATTGGTAACCCATAGCTCAGAATATTTCAAGGTGCAATTAGTTCATACAGGTGTCACACACAAAACTGTATGCCAAACAAACAAATTAAAAAAAAAAAAAAATAGAAAAACCACCATGTTAAAGTCTCAATTTTATCACGTTTTGTCTGAATGGAGGAGCACGACCTGGCTTCCAACTCCTGGTATTCTGCTGCCATCCTGTGGCGAACCGGCCTCGCTTCGTACAGCGGAACTCGGCAGGTATCTGCTCTCCCAGTGCCTCCGTAGTGGTTACCAAAAGCAAACTTTGGGCTTGCCATGTTCTCTTGCAAGCGATGGCATGGCCTGCTGCCCCATCTGCTTGTCTTGTTGTTACCAGTCTTGATTTGATTTTTGCTTGATGAATCTTAACGATAAGTAGTATAAAAGCAGGAAACCAATAATATTGGCACCAAGGATGAGATAGCTTACGTAGAGAGGATGTGAATCCAGGCCCATAGACTTAACTACCTGTAACCACAGATAAGAAAAACTAGGAACTGACAATTTTTTTTTCTAATTAATTACCAAGATTTTTAGTAGAGAGTGACTTACAAGTTTTCCTGGAATGTGAAGAGTAACGTTTCCAACAGTCATTTCATATTTGGATTCGGTGAACTGAATTTGCATCATGCCTTGGAAATTCCATCTTAGAAAAGACACTTTAGAAACCCAAAATGGAACTGGAAAAAAAAGTCAGAAAAAATCATATAAATAAGCAAATTTCTGTCTTGCTGCCAAATATAACAGGTTTGTCTAATTTCTTGACAAGCAAAGGCTGTAAATGTATGATAGTTTATTACTGGACAAAATGGCAGGTATACCCTATATTATTACAGGAAGAGGGAAGATTAGGGGAGAACATAGCTCTATCAGACTCCCATTGTCAAGTGGAGTTTTTCTACTGAAGATCTTCATCTACTGAATATAACTTGTTACTGAATAATGTATGGACCAATTCAGACTTTCACTACTGCCTTTTTGACCAAACTTACTGTTACCTCAGTTTCAGAGGGAGACACTAATGTAAAATGAACTCCACTGTCACTATCCATGCAAAGGTGGGAATAAAATATGATTTTCTTGTATGAGACTCAGCCTCACTACAAACAATTGCTGATGAAAGCCATCAACATTTTCGTTCGGAGGGGCAGTGGGAGGATTGTTTTACCTGTCCAAAGGTTTTCCAGGCTAACCACAAAACCACCACTCAGGTAGAACGATGTGAAAAGGACGTTGCCAAAGAAAGCTGAGAGCTGTAAGGTTGGCAACAGTGCTGCCACCCAAAGTGCCATCGTGCGGGCACAGTACACAGCCAGCCACACCGAGAGGAAGTTCAGCAGGAAATGCTCTGGTTCAGGCATGAGGTTTGCCAGCCAATAGATGGGAATCCCGTAAATTAGAACGAAAGCACAGTGCTCAGGGAGTTCCCCCAAAATCTGTTCAGAAAGGAGAGACAAAAAAATTCATTGAGCAATAATCACAAAACCTTCTGAGATGCCCCTTAATGTACTTATGGACTGTTTAGAAAAACGTCAGGAAATAATCCCTTAGAATACAATCATCTCCCTTTTGGTTGTTATCAGTAACAACAGAGATGGAAATCCTTGCTATTTTTTTCCCTAGTTATGGTAATTCCTGTAACTGTTGAATTGATAGGCTTCTTGTTGCAGATTGGGTGTCATATTTTGTTATGGTTTTGGCAGTTTCCAAGCATTTAAAAGAACTCCCCCAAAGAAATGGTAACCTTGAGAGCAGTAGTACTCTTACTGACTCATTGTAAGTGTACATTTTGTCCAAATTTGGTTGAACCTAGCGTGAGATTAAATTTGAAATAGGCTGTTGGTCACTTCCCCACTTTGTCCCAGAGGCAGTCCAGTTAGTAACTTCTTAATTCATTGTAAAAACACGAATATATTTTGGATTTTCTCAAATATGTGAACATCTATATTTTAGTTATATGTGTGTGTGTGTGTGTATATATAAATATATATATATACGTACTATATAGATGTCTGCATATATCAGTTATGCATACATATATATGTAGAAATGTGTGTATATACATATATATATGTAGTATTATGATTATTTTTTCCAATGAAAGTTGCTACTATCCTCTAATACTAAGGTTGTAACAAATCACATCGATTCCTCTATGAATAATGTGCAATTTTTGTGACACAATGCAAAGAATATTTTTCTCTGGCAACCACTAATAAGCATTTAAAATCTTGTGCAGAAATGGAAACCTAAATTACAGATGCCATGGCAGGCAGAACTCATCTCACAGTGGCAACATCACAAAGAAGGGATTCTTCTAAACCCTTGTGGGAAAAAAAAAAAAAAAAAAAAAAAGGTAATTTTTCTGAAGTTCTAATTTGTTTCCAGGAAATCTGTCTCTTTATACACTTAATACAGTTGTGTCTCTCTGATCAGTACAGGCCCAAAAAACTACTGGAAATCTCATAGTTAGCATTTTGTCATTTTTATTTTACTTTTTTTGTAGCATTTAATATAAATATTCTGTTTTATAGATCAAGACATCTATATAAGACATCAAACCTTCAAAGATGTTTCAGCTGATGAAACATGCAGGTACATAAAACTGATGAAACCACCAAATATGACTTTCAGAATTCCCAAATTTTGGCCAAACAACCTCATGGATGTCAGCCATGACATATGGCAACAGATAACAGGTTTAATTAATTAACACCAAGGAAGCAAGAATGATAGCTTTAGCTGGCAGACACAATAGAAGAAGTCTAATGCAAACACAATTATTTATACAGAAAGGCTTTGGAATATTTTTAAGCCATGTGTGTATTTCCTAGCATCAAAGCCAATTACCTTAGCAAAGAAGTATGGGCTAACAGAATACATTCCATTTTCCAAGTCATGATAAAGCATAGCTCTTTCTGAATGACCTGCAGGGTAGAAACAAACAGGTTGATTTCATCCTAGAGTTGCATTTATAAATGTAATTTTTCAGTGATTTGAGAATTCTCTGATTTTGATTACTTTAACGTTTACAATAAAGTTCACACTTACATTTGGCAATAACATCCAAAATCACAGTGAATGGGATTAGTGCACCTATCATGTACAACAGTGCTGTTGTGTCACGAATAGAGAGTCTGCTTTCTCCGTGGCCATAGTACAAAAATCCAATTAATAACGACATGATGAGGGCCTCAACTCCATGGACTAGTAGTGTTGAAAGATCTCTGAAGTCATTGGAGACTTGACGACTGGAAAACAGCAACGTTGACCATAAGGTATAGTCCTTTCTAATGCCAGATATATTCAGATATGTTGCCCCAAGTGCTCTGCTAACAGCAGTTTGTGGAACTTGCTGACTTTGAGTAGGTCGGGAGTTTGTTCATTTCTAAACATGATTTCATTTAGTCAAAGCTGCTGAGCATAGCATCTGTAGCGGCCTACTTTTTCAGTTCTGAAATGTTGAAAGCTTGAAGGCCGTGGGGGCTGGAAGGTCTCATGTTGAAGACACAAGCAATTATTTCAGCTACTGTCTCTACTAAGGGCCTATAGTATATACTAGTAGTAGATGATACTGTCAGTGATGTTGTACATATATTAAACCAGTTGGTTATATTTCTTTTGAGAACACAAGCATGAAACCCAGCTACCACTATCCATACATGCTGCCTATACGCAGTGAAGCCTCCTGGCTTCAAATTGAGGCAGAGCAGTGAAGACGGCAGCAGCTGGGCCTGCTGCATTGCTGCCTGGCCTTGCTGAGGGTTCAGTCACGGCACTTTGGTGTGTGTGGGGAGATCAGGACGGCAGTGCTCAAAACTGGGATGCACATTTCTGAGCCTGGAGGCTCCTGCTGCTGCTGCCCAAAGGTGCAGGCTCGCAGCAGTGTGAGTTGGAGGTGATTTTTGTCTGGAAGGAGCTCAGGGGCAGAAAGCAAGGGGCCGGACGTCTGACTGCCACCCTGCTCAGAAGCCTGGGGTGAGCCAGTATAGCAACAGCCCAGCTCCATGGCTCTCTCAGGCCTAGTGCTAGTAGTGCTAGATGTGTGCTTTCAGCACACGCTCAATTCACATTTTGTGCTTCTTAATGCTTTAAAATACAAAGGAACATGATACATAGTTGTTCATGGAGATAAGGTTACCTTAATAATACAGTGAACTGCCTTAAGACGCCTGGTAACTGATCACTTGAATGGTAAGGCATTTGGATAGCCTTTTCTGATTTTACATGGGAGCTGTACAAAAGAGAAGAGGGGGAAAAAATTAGCCAAGGTTGGAGCAGTAATTGCAGATCTGCCATATGATATTCTTTTCTTCACCTTTTTTGGCTGACTGTGTTCACAACATTGTCATCTTCATTAACTTTCCATAAGAAATCATCAAAATTCTTGATTTTTTCTTGGAATAAGCTGGCAAGAATACTTGCTCTTTTTCGGCTCTCTATTTCCTTTTCTGCAGTCTGTTTATCAATGCTGGTCAAATCAACTGCAAGACATTATTTGACATAAGTCCATAAGCTACAGAGGTGATAACTTTATGATGTGTTTAGAATCAGAGATTACATCATGGACAGACTTGAGCTGTGTGCATGCATTAAGCTACATTGGTTAAAACTTCATCAGTTACTTTAGGTAGATACTGATAGCTTAAGAAAAATATTACCCAAGGAAAACATAGCAGCAGCAACAGTAGTTCACGTAGCGCTTTTTTTTTTTTTTTTTTTTAAACAAATTATTTTTAAATATCTAAACTAACAGTAGTGTTTTCCAGTGCTGACAGTCAGTGTAAAGCACTGCTACCTGATGCTTCACAGATGCTTTTTGGGAGAATTCTCTGCACATTTGGTAACTCCTTACGTTGAGCTGACCATCTCTGTTGAGCCACATTTCAGCAGGGGTCCATCAGAGAAATGAGTTGTAACCTGACTTACTTCTCTCATTCTGACACTCTCCCATTTCTCTTACTTGCCACACTGCCAGCATTTGTGCATTTCCTTCAGGTCTTCCTCCTTGCTGTGGCAGCCTCAGCTCTCCTGTCCCATGTCCATATTCCTGCTTCTCATATTCTCTGCCTTTCCTGTGGGTAGTGGCTCAGTGCATTGCACTGAATTACCTTTCACTTCCCTTTCTCATCCCCACCTGCCTCCGTGTCACAGAGGTTCATCTTCTGAGGACTGCCCCAAATGCTCCATTCCCAAGCAGGTGTGCTGCAAGCCCCCCCACCCAGGGCTGCCCTGAGCTGGGCAGGACTGCTCTGAACCACGTTGGTTACAAAGGTCTCTTTGCTGGGCTTGACATTAATTTCTGTCTGTCTCTGCATAGCTGATAGACGTTCTGATAAGAACTGACACTGGCTGACACGTAAGCAGAACCGAAGAGGTTACTCCAGAGCATTGTAGTTGGTGTCTGTACAAGGCATCCTAAACAACTTGAATGCAAAGACCTGAAGGTCTTCATTTCTTGAATAGAGTTCAGAGAACTGACGGCATGAAAGCAACTGATCAGTTCATGCATGTCTTTTTCACTGAGGATAAAAGTTTCAACCAGCTGAAACATGGAAATAAGTGTGTTAAACTTGTGGAAGAGTTGCTACACCTGGCACTGTTGAGAGGATTATTTGAAACTGTTTTTTTTTTTTCTATCTCTTGTATTTGCTACATTTCCTGTATTGACAAATGGGGATCATATTCAAAACTGAACTTAGTACAATATTGATGACAGTGACAAAGCATTTCTAAGACAGTTATGGTCAATAAAAATCAATGTTAGCTGATAGGCTTAAGAAAGCAAATGACTTCCAATAACCTTTTTTTTTTTTTTTTTTTTTTTTTCCTTCTTTTTATAGCAGTACTTTGTCAGTACTTGATACTAACCATAGAAATCTGCAGGATTGCTGTACCTCGGGCAGGGATAGCCTAGTTCTGTGAAATACTGGACCATGTCCTTTGCTGTTCCAGAATAGACAGTGACTCCAGAAGACATCAGGAGAACTAAATCAAAGAGTTGAAAGATATCTGACCGGGGCTGATGCAGAGAAAGAAGAACTAATCTGTTTCCTCTGGCCAGTCTGGATAATGTTATCACAAGGTTATGTGCAGTAAAACTGTCCAGTCCAGATGTGGGTTCATCAAGTATCAGTATTCCTGCCAAAGACAGTAAGTTTAGCTATGGAAAGCAACATGTTTGATTTGGAAAATACGGTATTAGCATATGAAATCTCACTGCTGTATTCCTTTTTTAAAAGTACAAAGTATATTTCACACCAGCATCAGATAATATTCAACAATGGCAACCTCCTTCCACTATCTTATTGAACATGACGATTATGTAGTAATTATTTTAAATTTTGTCTTGGTCCTATCGGAAACAAGAGTAATGGTTTTGATTTTCACTGGAATGAAGAATTAGGTTCCTTATTAAATTCATGTTTTATTCTGCAGTTCTTGCACTTTGCCCATACAAATATGAATATTGTATGTGACTATACAATTGTAATAATTTTATATTCTGCCTGCTGAAACATTTTAATCTATATTAAATATATTTGATATTTAGACCTTGTTTATGTGTAAATCCTCAGAATATTAATTTACACAGAGCATGGATTGGGAGGAGAAGCTACTTTGTGCCTGTTCACACCCAGATACCAAGATGTATGCAATGTCTGAACACAGACATAGTTTCTGTGCTAAGTGCTATAATGCGTGTTTGAAATATAAAGAAATCTTTACTCATTTTTCCTAGAACTAATGTTTTTACTTCAGTACCAGCACATCTATTCGTGAGCATCACTTCTTACTAAAAAAGCTTCTGCTTCTCTTTTATTTTCAAAAGTATAATTCCACATAAGCAAAAACATTTCAGATACATTTCCCAGTGGAAGTAGAGGAGCTGATAGGAAATCTCGCTCAACAAGAGGCTCAGCCAAGATCACTGGTGCTGTTGATATATGTAAGAGCAGATAGGGAATTCATTCTTGCAAAAGCAACTATAGATTTAGCCTTGTCTTTTGCTTCCAGTGAAGATGATAGAAATTTCTAGTTCACCTGTGACATGAGCTAGCCACATCAGAATTGCACAGGACCGCAACAAGTGCCCGTGCTACCAAGAAAATGAACTTCCCTTGTTAACGCTGTACTTGTGCATAGGCAGAAGTGAAAGAACCACTTCTTTTATTATTATCCATTACTGTAATAGTTACAGTATAATCTGTGATCAGCAGGAGTTGTGATTTAAGCAAATGGACCAGCACACAGTCACTGTGCCTGATTTTGCCATGGGGAGTTAACATCTGGCAGAGCATAATGCAAAATCCCTTTAGTGTCTTGAGAAGCATATGTGTTTATGACTTTTCCCTGAACCCTACTATTTTCTTTAATTGCTCCATTTCCCCCAGTGATTTGTGGTGGGCACAAGGAAATTGTCAGGGTTTCGCTCACCTGGGTTCCAGAGCAGCTGCACACCGATGCTCACTCTCCGCCTCTCACCTCCTGAAACACCACGAAGGTACTCGTTGCCTACCCTCGTGTTTGCACACTGACGCAAGCGTAGTTCTGCTATAACATCTTCCACCTGGGGAGATACAAATGGTGACAGAGATAAAGCAATTTCTTGCCATGTCTGTGCACAGATAAAGCCAAAAAAATAGTTGACATAGTTAAAATTCATCTGGATATTATGTTGCTATTTGATCAAGAGCCAGTTGAAAACAAATCTTGATTTTAGGGATGACATTAAAAAATGCTCAGCGATCAGCGATTTAGTTCTTCTTTCAGCCTCTTTAATGCTTTCTCTAGATTGACATTTTTTATGAGCATTGGAACAATTGCTGGTTTTTATCTTGAAAAAGGAAAAAGGCTTATAATTCATAATCTACATATATATATATAAAAAAAAATGCCAGATTAGCTGTTCTGACTCCAATCATACAAGATCTCTTGGATAATTCCTGTCAGACGCATTTTTGACAACTTTATTTTTTTTCCCAACAGCTTAATTACCCTTTTTTCTTTTTGTGAGTCTGAGAAAAACTTTGGAAGGCGCAGTTTGGCAACGAACAATAGCGTTTCTCTGACAGTCAGGTGGGGGAGCAGTCGGTCATCCTGCCGCACGTGTGCAATGCATTTCTTGACAAGCTGGGGAGTGCTGGGTTTGTTATTGATCGTGATTTGACCAGTCTTGATTTTGCCTCCGTGATCCCGGCAGGTTATCACGTCAAGCAAGGATGTCTTTCCACCACCTAGAACAATCGAAATTAGAAAATAAATTTCCAGGACATCCGTTTGAAAAGTGATTTAGTCACAGAGGATAGAAGTTTTCATTCCCTAACATCTTTTCCTCAACACCTTGTGTTGCTTTTCTAAAGCTGCAGAGACAGAATGATCTTGAAAGAAAATAAATACTGGTACCTGACTGCAAGCTCATGTTCAGGAAATCTCTCCCCTCCAGAATGGATTACATGGCTTTAACCTTTGACATGTCCCAGGAGAATTGGGTAGCTGGCTTTTGAGAAAAGCTGTGAATTTAAGAAGCAAGATCTCTGTCCGCTAGCTACCGTTCTATATGTGTGAAAGGTGGTATCCTGGACTGGCTGCAGGGCTGGCACCTAAAGGCTTCGCAAAAGTTTGTTTTGTGGAGGAAATTGTGAATTCAGAAACAGCAGCTAAACAGTTTAAAGACTAAGGCACTGAGCAATTATACAGCTGATGAGAATCTGAAGCATGACTTAAATAAAAATAACTATGATTTAAACAAGACAAAAAGTCATTTAAATAATTAAGAAAAAGTTGGCTCATACTCAGAGGTAAGGAAAGTAAATCAATGAAAGCAAAACCTGATTTGGAATTAAATAGCAAATGACTTTTTCTCTTATGCCATGTGATACTTTATGTAAACACACAGAGCTCTCATTATGATTAGATGTCATTTGTTTCCAGACTTCCTGTTGAAAAATTAACTCCACACTTGTTGTTTAATATATACATTTTTTAAAAAAAGAAACCTGTCCATCTGTAAACTATATATTGCTATATTTAAGAGTGGCATATTGATTGCCATTGATAATGTGAGACTCATCAGCAGTTTAATCCACTTTACTAAGGCATTTGATGAAATAGATGATAAACAGCTTTTAAAAATAGCTTGACTAGTTTGCTGAAAGTGTTTGTACCCAGTGTATATTACCTTACAAAAGTCTAATATCTGTAAGTCAATGTTATTTCATCACAAATTTTTTTCCTTTTGCTATGGGGAGTCTCTAAGGTACAATTTCCAGTACATTAGATAGGTGCTAAGAAAAATCCCCAAATAGCAACAGAGAAGAAAAACCTCTTCTGTAGAAATAATGTTAAAACTTCTATGGCAAATATGTTTTATCTTTCTTTTTCAAAGAGAGCATCTTCACTGAATCACTAAGCTAACCTAATGTAAGAGTCTAGTGGAGACACGGTATGGTTTTTTTTTTTTTTCAGTTTTGTTTGTTTTACTTCCAAAACATAGGTACTTTTTACTTCAATTTAATGCATCACATGTCTACTTCTTATCCCCCTAGATGAGCTAAGTCTCAGTAACCACTTAGGGCAAAGGCCAACTCTCTATTAGGCAACCTCATCCTTGAGAAGATTAAACCATACCTACCAGAAAATGAAAGGAAAAAAAAAAAAAAAAAAAAGATGCAAGAAACCAGAGCCCCATTTTTCAGACACTGTAAGCCAAATTGAAAAGGCATTATCCTTTATTTTCAAGTTTCTGTTAATTAATCTAAAGGTGATAGTTTATTCTATAAGACCTGTTTGCATGTGAAGGAAATTCCTTCCTGTAGCTATGCTGCCAGTTGCAACTGATCTTTCTTACGGGGTCTGGCCTCATATCTGCATCATTACTGGGTAAGATCTGCAATTTGCCTGTTTTATGAGAGCTGTGAAGCTGCTTCATGTCTAGCAGAGATGGGACTGCAGAACACAGTTGTAACAACATTGTACCTCAAGAAACAAACAGCAAATGTACAGGTCATAATATAAAAGTTTTTTGGAAAATAAATTCAAAATATATTTTTCCAATATGATTCTGTTTCTCAAAATATACATTTTAAAGAATATATTTAAGTGACATATTTCCAGTAGTTCTTTCTCAGCTAGATTATGCCATTCAGAAGACTGAGGATTATCGGTTTTGATTGTGTATGTTTTATATGTTTTATCCAAGAGTTAGTCAAATCATGAAACTTGGTTGTTCTTACCAGTGCTTCCTATAATAGCTAGCATCTGACCACTTCGAACTTTTAAATTCAGGTTCTGGATTACTGACACACGAGAATTAGGACCTGAGTTCCAGGTCCATGGCATTTGCATCTGCGTGAGTTTCTCATACCAGGGAATTTGCGATGCCGTGTTAACCTAACAAAGAAAGAAAGAAAGTCTCTTCAATTCATACATTAAACTACTTAACGTTAAACACTTTCAAAGTTGTTATAAATCAGGTAATATGTTAAAATAATATTGTTAACATTCAGAAATATAGACAAAAAATATTTTTCAGACGTACGGTTTTCATCCTTTGCTTATTTCTGGTAATCACTAAAACTATCTGTCCTTTACCTTACTTAGGTAGTTTATTGCTATTGTACGTTTTTAATTTTTAATACGATTTGAAATGAATCAAAACTGAAAATCATAAAGCTTATTTTAGATGCCATGTGGTGCAAAAGTGAAAAAATTTCACTGGCTTCCTGAAATCCTCCTTGTTTGTCATCCTCTCCTTGCGTCCTGCATGCTCGCTCATTCTTGCCAGCAAAGGCTCTTGCTCCCTTAGTCCTGAGAGGAATAATTTAGCTCAAGACTGAGGGAAAACAGCCTAGAAATGGACCTCTTTTCCTGTATTATCCTCTAGTTTTACTAGATATGTTTTACAACAGCATGGTTTAGCCTCGTGTCAGTACCGTAGCCAGGAGTGTGATTCTCCTTACAAAACTTCTGTATATTTGATTGTGCAATATTTGCATGAACATCAGCTTTATAATACTTTTAAGAGGGCTTGCTTAATGAAACAAGAGTTGTTGGATAAGTTCCCTACTGAAGGGACATAGAGAAACTAGAACTTTTACCTGATAGTTGAGTTCTTTGACCTCAAGAACATTTGATTTTCCACTGTATGTGAAATACAGGCTGTTGTCTTCTTCAGAGCAAAAGATACTGTCCTGGGCCTTGGTCTGGAGAAATTCTTAGGTTAGTTACCATAGTTAATTATAATAACTAAAGAGTTGTTAACATTTGAGTTCAGAAAAGGAGAAGCAGAAAGGGAAATATATTTTAGGGCATATAAAACAGCACTTCTGATAAGTTACAGTGGTACAAAAGCATGAAGGGTTGAAATGAGTTATCTGTTAATCAGTATGAAATGCAGTTTGTTCTAGAGGCATGTCAAAGGGCCAGGTATGCTGTGCTGTGGTGGTCTATTAGCTTTCAGTTTAAATGGGTTTATTTTCAAAATGGAGACAAATGCCATGCTGCCATAAAGAGATTAGGTTCTATTTCTATTATTGAGGAAAAAAGTAGTTGACTACTGGAATGGTAATGTCTACTGGATCAAAATGGTACATATTGAAATTCATATTTCATAGCAGCTAAAAATTAAGGTGCACTGGAAGTATGTTCATTATTTAATTAATCTGTACTGCACCATAGTAACCTGAAGCAGCTAATGCACCATCACACACACAGAGAAGATAATTTGCTAATGTCTATGCTTTCAAAGAGTAAATGGTATCTGTGAATAATGTCTGCTCAGTAAGAAAAAGTTAATCAGACAGGGAAATAATTTAACTAACCAATTTTTTAACCACCATCTTCACTACAATCTCTGCTGAATGAATGTCTTGTAAAATAACAGGCAAAAGGCATGTTATCCTGAGTCAGCCATCGGAGATCAACCTAATTGCTGCATCCTTCGGCATTTCAGGGGATTAAAGCTCTTCCAGTGGCTCATAGTCTGGGTTTTCATTTCACCCAAGTTGTGTAACTCTCAGATTCATCTGACGGCTGCTCAAAGAGCTTCATTTCCCCTGTTCCCTATCTGGCGGAGCTACCGCTGCTGGAGGTGTCTGGCAGATGGTGATCACAGCCTGTGCGCAATTCCTACCTTCACAGCAAACGATGCTGACTAATCTCTTCAGTACAGGCACGCAGCAGAAAGCAGCATGACCCTAAGTTGTCTGAAAAGCAGTGGCAAGGGGTCCCTCCTCTTGGTCTCACTCACCTCCTGTGCAGCCTGGCTCCAGCCACCGCCTTCCAGCGGGATGTTCTCAGGGGGTCCCTCCATGGTGGCAGTGCAGGGCTGTGCGCCCTGCAGTGGTCTGGCGATGGGCTTGTTGAGAAGCAGGGCAAGCCTTCTCCCCGTGCTTTTGAGCTTGGCTCTTCCCAGGCCCCTTTGTTGCAGCACCCTGTCTCCTGGCACGCTGCGTCTCTGCGGCTGGTGTGACCCTGTGGACAGGGAAATACTCCCCTGCTCTGGGACAGTAACAGCTCGGGCTAAAGGTACATCAGATAGCGGGTTCTGCTAATTGCCTATCAGTTGTTCTCAGGAAGAGAAAGCACCGAGAGCCTCTCGGTTCTCTTTTAGCCGCTTTCCCTGGGTGGTGAGGGCTGGGGGCAGCAAGTCCCTCCGGCCCAGAGGGAGCGGGGAGCTGCCCCTACCTGGCTGAGGCATGGTGGCAGCGTGAGGGAGGCAGCCCACGGGCCCGGCACTGGAAGATGTCGGACAGAGAGCCCCTTGCCCTGGAGGGGGGCGGCAGCGATGGGCGGGCGGGTGAGGTGAAGGCTTCGGCGCAGCCCCCCAACAGTATCAGTGTGCGAGGGGTCTCCTACACAGTCAGGTAGGACTGGGGAAGGTGGCAAGGGGAGTCCCTGCCTGCTGGGAGCTGCCCTGACCTGGGGATGGAGGGGAGAGGGGCTGGGACAGGTGGGCTGCGGGCTTGGCTTTGGCCCAGTGAAGCCTGGCAGCCATTTTAGGGCCCAGCTGCCTCACGGTGCTGGGCCGCCACCTCGGGGTGGGGTGGGTGGCTCGGAGGAGGCACAGCAGGTGTCTTCTCCAGAGCCAGGAGTTTTTCTTCAAATGCATTTGAAGAAGATGCTGTAAAGTGGATTTCCCGTATTTCCCATGCTCATGTGCTTCACGCAAAGCTTTGTACATCTTCGGTGTTTCTTCCTTTCTGATGTTTGTTTTCCAAGAGAGCGTGTTGGCCCCTGGTGGAATGTTCCTTTGTACCATAAAAAATGGACTCGGCAAATACTTAAAGATGTTTCATTTCACATAGAGAGTGGCCAGATTATGGGGATTTTAGGAAATTCTGGTAAGTTGTTCTTGTATCTTAACAGAAATAAAATCAGAGTTTATACTGGCAACTTCCACAGTAACCTGAATGTGACTGAGGTCTGTGCTTTAAATAATTAAATTGCAATTGTTTTTAACCCTTGCTTTGTGAAAATGTGACACTTGTTTTCAGAGTTCCATCTTCTGTCATCCAACTGGCAATTATAACTGCAGTAAGATGTTAGGTTACCTGTAAACCCAAATGGTCCACTACAAAGTGTGAATTTGTGTGAAATAAATGCTAATTCACACACACACATTCTAGGTTTCCACTTACTTCCCTATTTCTTTAATATTACTGAGGAAAAATGATTTCTTGTTTTCATGTCTTCATCCAAGTGAGGCTATCATGCTTGAGATTGCAAAATTCATCTCATCTCATCATATGATTAATTTCTTTTGTTTGAAAGGATCCGGGAAAACAACACTTTTAGATGCAATATCAGGAAGACTGGGCCATAAAGACAGTTTCTTCGGTGAAGTGTATGTGAATGGCCGTCAGCTGAAGAAGGAACAGTTTAGAGACTGCTTCTCTTATGTACCACAGGTTAATCTCCTTATTTGTTTCTGTATATTGTGCTTCCTCCTGTAGTAAAAAAAAAAAAAAAAAAAAAAAAAAGTGAAAGTTGCTATTGTAATGCACTATTGTAATCTGACTGTGACTTTGCAATTCCAGCAGTAAATTTGGTACAAAACAGTTAATAAATTGCATGTGTAAAAGAAAGTGTGTGAGCAAAAGCAGTATCTTAATTCCTACTGAACTAACTCCTGCTTCCATCATCTCTTTTTAGAATGATGCTTTGCTAAGCTTCCTCACCATAGAAGAGTCTCTAACCTACACAGCTTTACTTGCTCTTCAGAAATGCTCCAGCAACGTCATCAAAAAGAAGGTCTGTATATTGTCATCTTCCACCAAAAATAGAGAGTTCAGCTCATCTTTGGTGTCTTTGAGAAACATCCCTCTCTCGGGTGCTTGAGGCCATGTATGCTGGAGAGTCTCATGAACAGCAGAGATGACTTTGGCACTATTCTGGCTCCTTAGGTGCTCTCTCACTAACCAGGGCACCCCTGAAAAGCACTACTAAGCTCCTTACAAGCCACCTTCTTCATAAAACAGGCATGTTTCTGATCTACTAGAGGGCTCTTTTTGGCCTCTGTTAAGAGTAAAGATTAGATGTGCCCCATCAAAAGCGCTTGCTTTCTGTCTTCTCTCTTCACCTATCTTCCATTCAGTATTTCATACTGCCCCCAAATTGATTTGCCTTTCTGCTCCCTTATTTTGGAAGCAAGACCGGCACATTATGTTTAATGTCATAACTCCTGGCACCACCTCCAAAATGCTCTTCTCTTAATGTCAACTGAAGCTAAAATTCTACTAATTTTAGAATAAATAGAAATGAAAATGCATTTTAAACACTAATAGAAATACTGTGTTAAAAATAATTGAAATGAGGCCAAGTACCTTCCAACTCGAATGGATGAAACTAGCATATTGGGAAAGTCTTAGCTTAAAATTATGCCTGTTTTCCTTTTTTTTTTTTTTTTTAATTGAGTATCTGTGTTGGACAGTAATTAGTCTTTCTAAATTGTAATTATTTTTCAGGTAGATGCGGTTATGGCTGAGCTGAGTCTTAGCCACATTGCTGACAAAATAATTGGAAGCCATATTTTTGTAGGAATTTCTGGAGGTGAGAGGCGTCGTGTTTCAATTGCAGCCCAGCTATTACAAGATCCAAGTAAGTACCACTGTGTGGATTTTCAAAGTAAAGCAGAGCAGTGCCACGTTGTGTACCCACTGTGGACCTCCATAAACGACTTCAAAATACAAAAGCATTTTTGTTCTATAATTCAGTAAAAGCTGGTCTAGCAATAATGGAGGAGGATGAACAGTAATTCAGGTCTGCCATTAATCTGTTAGTTGGTCTTGGAAAGCAGTGAATTTTAAAATCTTAGGGACTGAACATACATTTAGACTTGTACTCATCCATTTTACCTCTTTCTGGGCTCCCTCTTCCCATGTATGAAATGTTGGTTGATGCATTGATTGATGGTTTATTGAACCAATTAGAGCTGTACATAAGCAAGCACCGAGTTTTGTAGTGGAGTAGCTGTCATTGAACCATGTATGTGTGAGTGCCATGGACATGCCAGAGTCAAAAAGACAGTCAGTGAACTTTGCTCACTTGGAAAGTACACAAACAAAACAGAGTAAATTGCTCAAGAGAATAATAGCCCTCATGTTGTATTTCCCTAGCTAAGAATCCAAATATTGATGCATACCATGCTCTCTATGTGGTTGTAGTTTTACTGTAAAGGAAAACAAATCAGATGAATGAAAAAGCATAGTAACAGAGTGAGTAGGAGGATTAGCCATGGGAAACAGCACTGTAAATTGCATCATTTTTAAGATAGTTTCGTAAAGGTGCTAGAATCTTCCAGTGCCAATGTATACCACCCATTTCTTGGACTCCAGAGTCCTTGTAGCACTGCAGATGCACTAGGGCTGCATAAAAGGCAGGAGGGAGAATTTAGATTCCACGGGTACTGTGTGCTAATGGTGAATCCTACACAGTTCACTGGGATTATTCATTGCTCACTAAGCTCATGTTATAGTAACTCTGTGTAAATAAACCTGTAAGTTCTCCTTCTTCCTCCTCAAACCCTAACTGAGGTTGAGCTGCCCTCTTTTATCTTTATCTTATCTATGTGAAAACAATTGATTTGACTGTAACTTTTACCCTTCCATGTGCAATAAAATCACAGAATCACAGAATAGTCTGGGTTGGAAGAGACCTCCAAGATCACCGGGTCCAACCTGTGACGTAGCACTAACAGTCCTCCACTAAACCATATCCCTAAGCTCTACATCTAAACGTCTTTTAAAGACCTCCAGGGATGGTGTCTCAACCACTTCCCTGGGCAGCCTATTCCAGTGATAATGATAATGATAAAAGATAAAGAAAAGTTTAAAAAAAAAAAAAAAAAACCAGCTCTCATTTATGGAATTATATATGCTGTACTTTAATACAACTCTTAATTTGCTCACAGTTAATTCACTATGTATATATATCTTTAATTGGGATGATAACTTCTGGTTAACTATGTCGGTTATATTTATATTTGTATACATGCTGAATTTTATCATGATTGTTCTTAGAAGCAGGTGTAGACATCAAATCTGTTTCGGCAATTTTCTGATTTCACCTGAACATAGAGGAAAAAAAAAAATTATGCTATGATCTTGCTGTAGTTCTTTGTCCTTATTCCTGGTAGCTGAAACTGAACCACTGCAGCTAACTAAAGATGAAATATCAAGTCACAATAATAACTGTGCATGCGCTACTTACACATGGAACTTTACATGTCAAGTAATTTCTACAGTATTTGTCAAACTAGCTGGAAATGCAGAAGCCACAACATTTGCTCTCTGTTTGCCTGGGTTTTAATGCTATTTCTTGTTGTTTCACAGAGGTCATGCTACTTGATGAACCAACAACAGGGCTGGATTGCCTGACGGCAAACCAGATTGTCTCGCTGCTCTCAGAGCTTGCACACAAAGACAGGATTGTGATTATTACAATTCATCAGCCTCGCTCAGAGCTCTTCAGGGTAAATTACATCTACTTGCTACTTTCTCTTTTACTAGCCTGTTTGTACTTAAGTTCTTTTCAGGATAAAAGGACGAGGTCCAGTTGAGTTGCCTCAAAAAGCTCATTTACTTCCTCCCTGTGTAAATACAGCCTTGTCTTTTAACCTTGCAGCGCTGGCCTTCTGCCGCTTGCAGGGCGTGCTAGGACACATGCTGCTCAGTGCCAATAGTGCAGATGCTGACTGTGCACATGACGTTTGTGACACAAAGCTACCCACATAAAAAATACGGGGAGAAGCCATGTAAACCCCTCACGTGTGCTGGCACTGTAAAAACTAGCACCTTATTAATACGTATTGGTATCTTGGTAATGCTTGCAGTTCAAGAG
The DNA here is from genome assembly GCA_011075105.1 of Heteronetta atricapilla. NCBI lineage: Eukaryota > Metazoa > Chordata > Aves > Anseriformes > Anatidae > Heteronetta > Heteronetta atricapilla. The sequence continues at coordinate 30,960,472 of CM021733.1, forward strand.
AGAAGAGTGACAGAGGATTTAAAGTGGCCCTGGGAATATGGGCTGGCCACAGCTGGTAGGAACCCTGCCCTGGCAGACCTACACCCAACCGACAGTGCTGTTGAAGTCCTTAAGCATTTCAGGATAATGTTTCCAAAGTTTGGGGGATTGTGCAGATTGAGGCTATTAAATGCCAAACGAGGTCAGGCAGTAAGTGAAGGTGCGGCTAGAAGTGAAGTCCACAGCTCTCACTTCCGTTTGTGGGTTACCTCTGTGTGCTGCTGGCTCCTATCGTTCTGAGAATCACTAGTTTTGAGAGCTTACAAATGTGTCATCTTGCATAACCATTAAGAGGAGTGACGGAAAGGACAAACTTCCTTTGACAGAAATATACTAAGGAAGTTTGAATGTGTCAAAACTACTTTTCCTGTCAAAGCATTTTTCTTACCAAGACAAAGCTGTACTCAAGAATTAATGTACTTCTTCTCGGTACGTGTTGCTACAATGCTAATTTGCCCCCACAGTTATTTGACAAAATAGCCATCATGAGCTTTGGAGAAATGGTTTTCTGTGGGAACCCTATGGAAATGATCACATTTTTTAGCAACTGTGGCTATTCGTGTCCTGAACAATCAAATCCTTTTGACTTCTATGGTAAGTTTATCTAAGTTGCTTTCATAAGAATATGGGCTTTCCTTAGACAAACAAGTTGTTTTCTTCTCCAAATTTTTCCAGAGATAGAAAGGTGTTTGAATTTTTCCCTGATTTTGTAATTGTGCTCAGCTCAGAGGAGAGAGAAAAATGGGCCCACAGTCCCATTGTCCACAGACAACATAAAAACAACATAAATTTCAGTAGGACTGAAAGGCAGCAGAAAGGAGTTAACTACCAATAAAAAATGAATCTCACCTTCATGAAACCTGTGGGCTCCTTATAGCTTCTCCCTATGGCTGTCCATTGGACATAAGAATACCAATTTCATCCCCAGACTGTGGAAAGTCTCGTGCTCTCACAGACTTTTGTAGTGCCAAGCAACTGAACACGGTTTTTGGGTGGAGGGAAGGGTAGAAAAAATACAGGATGTCCAAGGGATGAATTCCCAGAGATTCACTGTTTGAGATTTTAGAAAGTTTGGGGAGTTTCTAGTGCTAGGATGAACTACTGGAGCTGCATGTATGGATGCTTCAGGATGTGATGGTAGCAAGCTGTTTGCACGCTTTTTTTTTTTAACCAATTCACAATCAAAAAAGTGTCTGCAAGAGATTTTGAACATGAGGCTCGGTTTCATTGCAGGGCATCTGAGTACCTGATCCAGTGGAAAAATGTTTGAAGAACATGTAAACATGTTTGTGTGTGTATGTGTCTGTGCCCATGTACATGTGTGAGTGTGCATATATCTTATAAAGAATAGTTTGGAGGCTGATTTCTAACAACACAGCTGAACAATAACCAGAGAATTTGACCAATCACAAAAAAAAAAAAAAACTGTATTCAGAAACAGCACATTGAGAGGAGGCAGTGTTTTTCTATTGTCTAGATGGCATCCTAAATTCAGAGAGAAGAGAGGATGGTTGTTGACATGACGCTGGAATGGGATGAAGCTGAAAATACTGGTGTGACAGTGAGGATAATTTTGTCTTCATGAATTTGAATAGTCTTGAAATGCATAGATGATTTGAGATTTAGACCCACATTTAAAACAGCTTGGTAAAGAAAGTACTGCATTCTTCAAATGTCAACCTTTGAATGTGACAAGAAAAGGAAAAAATACAGTTTAGAGCAAAGAATCATCAGAATATTTAGTCTTTGGAAAATTGGTAGTTTATATTTTTTGTGTGATTTAATGATGTGAATGAAGGGACAGATTCTGATATCATTTACACCAAAAGCAGAGGAAAATAAGATCTGATGTATTGAGCATGGATTGTATTGTTGAAAAGTTGCACATTGTAAAAGTGCAAATGCATGATAGACATTAGGTATTTGGTCCAGAAGTGAAGTCTTCAGTTGGGATATGCTTACCATTGAATAAAATTATGCTAAATTCCAGCTTTCAGAACACCAGGGAAGTAATCATAAGGTTAATTTGGGTTCTGAGGACAAATTAAGACTCTTGGACAAGGGCTACAGATAACCTTTGCTGTTGTGTTTTGAAGTTGAGCATAACACTAAAACTGAAATCTAAGGGATGATACGAACCTTAAAAACAGGTTACTTAATACTAACGTCGTAGCAGACATGGACAAATAACATAAAAACCTCTAAGTACAGCTATTCCCAAGAACAATAGTCTGTTTTTTGAAATGTCAAATAATTCATTGCTGTTAGGGTTAAGGAACATGTTTACTACATTTTTGCACTTCTGTTGAATCCACGTGACTTGTACAAATACCATGCATAAAGTTCCCATCTGCCAAAAACAGAATTGCTGGTGTCAGGAAATAGGTATCGATGGATTTATCAGAAAGGATTTACGCCTTTAAGAAATTAATGCCATGAAGTATTCACCTGTCGTAAGTAAGTTCCATGGCAGCAAGTAATATTTTCTTTGGCTTGGGCAGAGCCTGCTAGTGGGACTTGGCCCGCACAGCATCTTCTAACTGCATGTTAACATGCAGAAAAGTGTCTTTGCAGAATGAGCTCAAACTAACTGAAAGCTAAAGCTCCAGGGTTAAGGAGGAGCAGGCAAAAGACAAGGGGGAATCAGGGAGCTGTATCAGAGTACTTACCTGAAAACCTCAGAGAGACATGACCAGAAAGCTGTCTCTTCATCCACATCATTGTTCACCCGCAGCCGGCGATCTGTCATGCTCTCTGCAGCAGTAGTGCTTCACGGGTAGCACACCTCTGTGCTGTGCAAGGAGAACACTAAGGGGCTGACCAGCACCTCGCGAAGTCCTTGCGTTCCCAGACACAGAACCCAACACCTCGAGGGCCCTACAGGAGCCACAAAACGTGGAGATGTATTGTGGCTGCACAGTCATTCATCCGTGCTGCTTCAAACAGAAGGGAGGAGTGAAACAAACTTCACCTCTTGCAAGAGGGGAATAGCTAAGAATGGAAAGTGATGTGTATGTAGTAAAAATATTGTGTATTTACAGTGGGTCTGAAATGAATGATTCTGAATGAATCTTTTCAGACTTTAGGCTATAGACAAGGAAGAGTTAGTTGCAAGAGGGGAATAAATAAGAATGGAAAGCAATGTGTATATTAAAAATATTGTAAATTTGCAGTGGATCTGACTTCTGTGGACACCCGAAGCAAGGAACGTGAACTTGAAACCTACAGTAGGGTTCAGGTAATTACATCAGCCTACAGAAACTCAGAGATCTTTAGCAAAGTACTGGCAGCCATTGAAAGCACAAGGTGTATGAAAGATCGGCCACCTATACCATTCAAAAACAAAGACTCACCCGGTGCCTTTTCCAAACTATGGATTCTTTTCCGGTAAGACTTCTTTTTTTTTTTTCTTTTTTTTTTTTC